>JAMPIV010000219.1:547246-712180 GCA_024509875.1 Oreohelix idahoensis
GTTGTGATATCGTGCGATTATCGTGGATTCAGGACGTATTGCTCTCTTCTGCAGGGAGTGCAGGTCTATTTGAGGTGGGAAGCAGTGGACAACCATTCCCATTGAGTAGACGCAGTATTCCATAGATGTGTCTGTTTATGTGAGGTGTTAGAACAATTCAGTTTAGTGTCTGTGTCTAAGAAGTGTTTTATTTTGGCTAGGCTGGTAAGTTCTTTTGAGTTAAGTGTTTGGTTAAATTCCGTACATGGGTGTTTCCACGTTAAGATGCTGGTCTAATCGTGATTCCTAAGTACATTGTGTTCTGTTTACATGTTCAATGTGTATTGATTCCGCGTGTCCCGGTAGCGATCTTTTGGTGCTGTTTAGGAGATGTCTGTTCTGGTGGTAATCAACATTAGGATTTCGTTTTTGGCCTGATGTTTAATGGCATACGATTCATAATTAATACATTTTGTTAGATTGTCTACATCGCATGGAAGAGTCCATTTCATGTGTCAACGCAGGTTCATTGTCACTAGTGTTTGATAGTACAATCATCTGCAAAGAGGTTCCTCATGTTTGAAATATTTTAGATGTTAGTGGTAGGCTGGTCTTTGATGAAACATTGCTGAAAAAGTAGGGGGCCCTAGGAATCGAGCCCTGCGGTAACTCCTGTATCTATCGTCGAGAACGAAATCTGATGTCGAGTTGTTGGGATGCACTAACTGTTGTCGATTTCCCTGGAATGATTTGATGATTGTTTAGTGGATTAGGGCATATTCTGAGGGGTTTTCCAACTTTTTTGAACCATGATAGTGTGGGTCTATACATGTTCAAATTGCTTTTTTGAAGTCAACAAAAAACGGCACCACCTAATTTTCCCATCATTTACGTTCGACAGCCTGTTCATCTGCCCATTTTTGGTGGGGAGCTTTTGTGACAGGATTGTATAGGGTCTGAAACCTGACTGGCTCTCAATGAGCAAGTTTTTGTTTGTTGGCTTTAAGTGTTTGAATTTGTGGTGTGGTAAATGTGTTTCTCTAGTGGTTTTGAAAGTGATGATTAGAAGGGGGATATTGGTCTGCTAAATCTGTTGGGATCTGCCCAGACTTCTTTACTGTTTGCTTTGTCTTGAATCATCTTTCTGAAATGTAGTTTCTTTTTCCTGACGAATGGAGGTATTGTACTTTGTTTCTAAGCGTCCGATACCTGCTGAAATCTTTGAGCTTATGTGCTTCGTCCCGCTCTCTCATTGTTGATAATATTTCGTTTGTTATCCATGGGGTCTTTCTGATATTTTTAACACGAACTTGCTTTATAGGAACATGTTTGTCAAATACATTGTTAAAAGTTTGTGTCCAGTATGTTATGGCTTCTTCTGGATAGGGAAGTTGGTACACGTATGAGAGAGGGGATATTTGTAGGTCTTGTAGGAATAATTGAAGGTTATAGCTTTTGAAAGTCCTGTAATGGACTGTGATATGTTCCGTTTTAGGTGCTTTGAACCCTTTTCTCGTCCAGGTACAGCAAATAGGATAGTGGTCACTTAATGCTGTCCGTGTAACTGTGCATTCTACAATGTTTTCTGGGCAGGTCGTATAGATATGATCAATTAGTGTAGATGATGAATCTGTTACTCTCGTGACAGGAGACAGACATGAAGGAGACGGAAAGACCTGGAGCTGATGGCACGTGACTGAAAGACTTGGCTAATGTTTGTTGAAGATCTTTGCTCATAGGGGAGCAGAAAAGTAATAATGATATAAATTGCTTTCATAACAATATGTGCCTTCTAATGTTATTAACAGTTTTCCACAATGTGTGCCGATACATCTCCATCGCCTTCTTTTCTTCTTTTTGTTCCACTGGCACTTATCTGGTTCATGTCATACTTTCCACATTGGTGATCTAATTCACATACCCCCACCATAAATATCCAAATAAACACAGCCGATATCAAACGTCTAAACGCTTCATTCAATCAATACAAAGAGGACGATTTCAAACGATTAGCTTATCGCCAGCTTCCCAACATTGCTATCACATCACACAGCAAAGAATAAGTATTCACTATTTACATTTTAAATCTCAAATGGGAAGGAGCTATGATATCACAGGGGTCTGGCTTCTGACCGGGTGGGAAGGAAAGCCCACAGGCACCCCAGCTTCACAATGCATGAAAATGCAGTTGCTACATGTCATTGGGCCGAAGGGCTAAAGCCCAAGCGCAGCTGGATTGAAAACAACAATAACAACAAATCTCAAATTTAAACGAACATTTTCACAATGACCAATGAGATAGTAATAAGGGAGATCTTCCCGTGAAGGGGTCAGCTGCAGATGAGTCCCCATGCTCCAAAACGAACAAACAGGAAAATTATGATAATCAAATCTCAGAAAACACTATTAAAAACTATATTCCTTTTGCATGAAGTATACTGCTTCAGTTTAATGTAGTATTTGTCACAAAATGTGGCGATCATCCTCGATCTTTATTTCACTACGGCAGTATCGGCACATTTGCGGTACTGATTTTATTGTGTGCACTTTCATTTCATGTGTCGCACTTTCGTTCTTTCTTTTTCTGCTATGTGTAGCAGATATTATGTATTTTCCTTCTTACACCCTTCTTAGGGATAAGTAGACATGTCTGGTTGTTATCCATTTCTCCCTACGTTGCAAGGAGTGGCATCGACCTAACCATGTTGGCTATCGTGGGCGCAGCGATACCAGTACTCGGATAAACACGTAAATCGCCTCAGGGCATTGCTTAATCACTGATAAGACTGATAAGACACGGGTGCGCTCATCACCAAAGCTTGGAATACGGGGAGACAACTGATGGACAGACATAGACAGATAAGAGATTACTTTCTGATAAAAGTAATCATTGTTACATTGGGAACACGTTGTTATATGAGTTTACCGACATGTTCGTAAGTTTGTACCACAGGGCAACCGGATGTTTACCGCCCATTTTCAGAAAAGTAAAGGTTTTGAAATTTTGCATTAGCTGAGTCATGCAACTTTCAAATCAGATTGGCTGATCCTTTGAGGCGCACCATAACAAAGGCGTGGGAAGGCATCGTGAATATAATCTGACCATTTTATCAAGCTATTTCATGAGAAATCGCTCGCCAAGGATATCAGACCTTGCCTTACAGTGAATAATTAGAAATCAGAAAATTCCTTCTTAAATATACTGGAACATTCTTTCAGTGGAGAAATTTTGGACGGACCTTTCATTCCCCAGGAAATCTACTTTCATTATAAATAAGGAATAACGGGACTGAGGAAACTGAAGGACCGCACATCAATTAGGGAGGGGAACATTAAATTAACGGACACCAGACGCGTGTAAGAGGCCGAATTCAAGTCTCTTTTATTCATCTGAGCAAAAAAGTCCTAGTGAGTCAGGATTGGCGTAAGTTGTGATTTACATTTCATATTTTATTAACTAACATGTGAAACAAACATATAATAAATATATATATATATATAAATATATATATATATATATATGGCATTATTACCATGTGAATTTTTAATATATGAAACTCGCTAGTGGATGTCCCAGTCATTTTGAGGCTGGCAAACCTTGGCGTATAGAATGATGATTCATGAGCCACAACTGCAAGGGCGTGTGATCGCTTTATTTTTAGTTTCGTAAATAGAACTAAAAGCATAAAGTAGGTCCAGGGTCCCTATGGATAAGGGAGGGAAAAAGGAAAAAATCATGTACATTCTAAGTATAATACTTAACATTTTCAAAGCAGTGTAAATGCACCCTATAAACATAGTCACTCTTAAAAGTAATGTAAAAATATAAAGTAACTATTAAAGCTATTCTATTTAAATGTAAAGAAAGTTTTATCCCGTGGGATTAAATTTAATTCTCATCGAGGGTAAATTCTGAGTTAATTGGGATGGTGGTATGGGAAGATAGGAACTCATAACTATGGGGTGGAAAACGCCATACTCAGAAGAGCGTCTCGTTCTATTCTTTTACCATAGTTATTGGTGGTACCAGCAAAAAGTACTATCTCTGGAATAAAAAGGGAACAGTGGCCTTAGCTTTAAAACGAATGACCCTCTTGGTAGACTCTCCTTGATATTTCTGGGAAACGAGCTACACCCGACAACCTTGATCAGGGACGAGCGTGAGCAGTGTGAAAAGAACCAACCCATAAGAAGGAGCAGAACCGTCATTGGCAGTTAAGTTCAAATCTATGCTGCCACTTGAACTTCTTGTAATATTTCACAATCCATAATGACCGTGATGATAACATTTCTTGATCCATAACTATTCAAATTATTTTCCAACTGTTAAAGATTAAGTGATTATTCAATTTTGTTATTTGTAATTATACAAATTTAACTTCGATTTAATCATTTTAAAGTTACTGCATGTTTGTCTCAGTCAATTTACTACACACACTCTAAACAGAGCTAAACTAGAATAATAGAATTCCACTGAGTAAATCAGGGGTGGGGGCTTGACGAGCTGAAATTAATAAGTGCTTAAATCCTTCACAAAAGTGTCGGCAGAATTACAGAGTTGATATACTCAGCCAAAGCAGTATTGTTCTCGCATATTCTGAATATCTTGTGAAGACTCCCTGGAAATAGAAGTGTTTTTTTCTTTTATTTACATATCTGCCAAGAATAATCTTGTGCGAAGGTAGACACCTTTGAAGCCCATATTTGATACTCTTGAGTTTTGGCCATTGTTGGACCACTACTGCAAAGCAGGGGAGTCAATACCGTCACAGTGTTCAAGGCTTGAATCTAAAATAATTTGGCTTCATGACAGCTCTATAATGATTGTATGCACAAGCGTATGGTTGAGTATGTGTAAGAAGACGTAGAGATATTGAACCCATAATTAAAACACTGCAATGGTTTCATGTTTGTACATAGTTCTGAAACTTATCTTCAAATTAAATGAAGTTCGACATTTGTATTTTTTTTAACGAATGTCTTATTTTTCCACATTGAAATTAGATCTTTAATCTCCAAGACAACCACTGATATGGGTTTTCAGTCGGTTTATTACAAGTGTCGTGGAACGAGTTTTGTAAACACACTACTTTGTTAAATCCCTATGTCGAGAGCCCAGCCAATGAACGCACAGTTGCTGAGCCGGAATAAAATTACAAGAAGTTACGCCAGGAAAAAAAAAAACTTAAGCCCGCGGCCATCTTGTTCACGCAAGATGGCGGAGAAAAACTGAATAAAATTAGGCTGTACAGAGCATGAGACTAAACCGGAGGAAACCAATCAGCTTGCTCCGCCAGGAACCAACCAAAAGCTTTGCTTAAGCATTCACCTACCTATATAATCGGGCGAGATTTTATGCAAAGGCACGCAACCAGACACGACGCCAGAGATACCGACCGACTGAAGAGGAGAGAAGCTGTCACCCTTGATTTATTGCTTACCTGAGGGCATTGACCTGCAGTCTGCTTCACTAGTCGAGTCAAAATCTGGCCATTTTAAGTCTTGGAGGGTAAATATAAATTTTCTATAAACTGGTAGGAAAATAGGCCTACAGCAAATACACCTGTATATATATATATTTAACATATATTGTTTTAATATGAACGTACCAGTTTACTGATTGTATCTTGGGGGAATTAGGTATAATGATTTTATTTCCTAATATGATTGAATAGACGAAGACTAATAGGACTCATACTTCAATCTATTGTCTTCTATAACTTCAATCTATTATCTCAGACCAACGGCAATATAACCAAAACAGTCCTTGTTAGGACTCAACCTATTGTCTCCTATTACTTCAATCTATTATCTCAGACCAACTGCAATATAACCAAAACAGTCCTTGTTAGGACTCAATCTATTTTCTCCTATAACTCAATCTATTGTCTCCTATAACTTCAGTGTTATCTCAGATAAAACCAACTGCAATATAACCAAAACTGTCTCGCTATTGCTAAATCATACTGAGCCATGTTGTCATTCATCCTACATGCAGACACCCGAGGCACACGCTCATTTCATCCACATTAGAAATAGGTGGGCTTGATGACAGAAATTAGCCCCTATTTTTCCCTGTTACAGGTTTTATTCGTGTCATCAAAACTGAGACCGTGGGTCGTCAATCCAGCTGCCTGGAACTCCGCAGGAGCATTGAGATTGCAAAGAATCTTCATCTTTGGTCCCCCTCAGTCTTGGGTGGGCTAAAGGAACGATCAATCATTCGTATAAAACTATCAATCATTCGTATAAAACGTCCCTTTCACACGCACAGGTGTTCAGTACTCAAGGTTAAGATCAACTTCATTTTCCTAAATGTGACATATCAATCAACATTACAATCCTTTCTCTTTTTTTTTTTACGTTAATTTGTCTTTGTTTTTGGTGTTATTCTAAAGTACCCTTGAAAAGTATGAGAACCATCGTATAAACTTATAATAGCTGTCAGTTAAAAGTTGCCATTACAGCATAATGCCGTACGCGGTGATCTGCACGTGATGCTAACTGCAATACCCGTGCTGTTTAATGTTTAGTCTGCTGAATTACTGGATTGACAGTTCACGGGCTCAGGATAAACTGGGGGTGAAGATGACCTTTAGTTTCAGTTTTGCTACAATTAAACTATGGGAAATAATTACCACTTGTTTTAAATTTGTACGTTGTAATTTAGCTTTGCTGTTTTATTATATTAAAAACTTTATTATCTAAGACAATGCTACAGATGGAGCATGCAGCCATTGCGCGGTCACATCGTTTCTCCCTCTCACATTCTCCATAAACACACACAGATAAACACACTCAATTATTATAGCACCTAGTGCATACTGAAGTGTATTTTCGAACATTACAGTATATTACACACGTACATCTGTCGGCGGGAGGGGGTGGGGGGGGGGGGAAGAGCTAATTCTGATGATCAGATTTCACCCTGTTGTAACGCTCTGTATTGAGTTTTCTATCATAGCAACATATTGTTTGTAAAATTGATATCCTATATAGTAAAGATTTTTCTGAGTTTTAAGAGTACTCATCACCGATATCTATAACTGCTCTGTTATATCAGACAGCACACACGAACTTAACTTGGCTCCGAGCTTCTAACTCATAGTAAGAACATAAACTGTGACTTGTAGTAAAAAGACTTGTTGTGGCGTGAGGTTTTTATTTGGCTGTAGGATCAGTATAGTACTGAAAATTACAGAAATAGAATTTCTGCAGAAAATGGTGATATCCCAGTGTCTGAGAGAACTACTGGTATCACAAATTAGTTACGGCTGTGAATGTTCTGATCTCGAAACAATAGTAGAGAGGAGACCGACATAAAGTGCCACCTCCGCTGTGTAACTAACTGTGATATTAAGACACGGAAACAGATTTTACTTAACAATGATACAATTGACAAGTCTTCAAATACAATTTCCTTATCACCCAAGACTGAGGGGAACCAAAGATGAAGATTCTTTGCAATCTCAATGCTCCTGCGGAGTTCCAGGCAGCTGGATTGACGACCCACGATCTCAGTTTTGATGACACGAATAAAACCTGTAACAGGGAAAAATAGGGGCTAATTTCTGTCATCAAGCCCACCTATTTCTAATGTGGATGAAATGAGCGTGTGCCTCGGGTGTCTGCATGTAGGATGAATGACAACATGGCTCAGTATGATTTAGCAATAGCGAGACAAGACAGGTGTCTACTTGCAAAACATTCTTTCTGATAAACTAATACATGAATACATTCAATAATATAAATTCAATGCATGAATACATTCAATAATATAAATTCAATACATGAATACATTCAATACATGAATACATCCAATAATATGTACACCTAGGTGTGATACAACCATTTTCTTCCCCCTATAATATACCAGGCCCTCTCTGACAAGTGCTATACTAGCTGGTAACATATATCCTAACAATATTGTTATGTTCTTATGATAGGAGTATATGAGACGAGGACTGTTTGGTGATATATCAGGTGGGAGTTATATGGGACAATAGATTGGAGTTAGATGAGACAATAGATTGAGTCCTAACAAGGACTGTTTTGGTTATATTGCAGTTGGTTTTATCTGAGATAACACTGAAGTTATAGGAGACAATAGATTGAGTTATAGGAGAAAATAGATTGAGTCCTAACAAGGACTGTTTTGGTTATATTGCAGTTGGTCTGAGATAATAGATTGAAGTAATAGGAGACAATAGGTTGAGTCCTAACAAGGACTGTTTTGGTTATATTGCAGTTGGTCTGAGATAATAGATTGAAGTTATAGAAGACAATAGATTGAAGTATGAGTCCTATTAGTCTTCGTCTATTCAATCATATTAGGAAATAAAATCATTATACCTAATTCCCCCAAGATACAATCAGTAAACTGGTACGTTCATATTAAAACAATATATGTTAAATATATATATATATACAGGTGTATTTGCTGTAGGCCTATTTTCCTACCAGTTTATAGTAAATTTATATTTACCCTCCAAGACTTAAAATGGCCAGATTTTGACTCGACTAGTGAAGCAGACTGCAGGTCAATGCCCTCAGGTAAGCAATAAATCAAGGGTGACAGCTTCTCTCCTCTTCAGTCGGTCGGTATCTCTGGCGTCGTGTCTGGTTGCGTGCCTTTGCATAAAATCTCGCCCGATTATATAGGTAGGTGAATGCTTAAGCAAAGCTTTTGGTTGGTTCCTGGCGGAGCAAGCTGATTGGTTTCCTCCGGTTTAGTCTCATGCTCTGTACAGCCTAATTTTATTCAGTTTTTCTCCGCCATCTTGCGTGAACAAGATGGCCGCGGGCTTAAGTTTTTTTTTTTTTTCCTGGCGTAACTTCTTGTAATTTTATTCCGGCTCAGCAACTGTGCGTTCATTGGCTGGGCTCTCGACATAGGGATTTAACAAAGTAGTGTGTTTACAAAACTCGTTCCACGACACTTGTAATAAACCGACTGAAAACCCATATCAGTGGTTGTCTTGGAGATTAAAGATCTAATTTCAATGTGGAAAAATAAGACATTCGTTAAAAAAAATACAAATGTCGAACTTCATTTAATTTGAAGATAAGTTTCAGAACTATGTACAAACATGAAACCATTGCAGTGTTTTAATTATGGGTTCAATATCTCTACGTCTTCTTACACATACTCAACCATACGCTTGTGCATACAATCATTATAGAGCTGTCATGAAGCCAAATTATTTTAGATTCAAGCCTTGAATACTGTGACGGTATTGACTCCCCTGCTTTGCAGTAGTGGTCCAACAATGGCCAAAACTCAAGAATATCAAATATGGGCTTCAAAGGTGTCTACCTTCGCACAAGATTATTCTTGGCAGATATGTAAATAAAAGAAAAAAACACTTCTATCGCCAGGGAGTCTTCACAAGATATTCAGAATATGCGAGAACAATACTGCTTTGGCTGAGTATATCAACTCTGTAATTCTGCCGACACTTTTGTGAAGGATTTAAGCTCTTATTAATTTCAGCTCGTCAAGCCCCCACCCCTGATTTACTCAGTGGAATTCTATTATTCTAGTTTAGCTCTGTTTAGAGTGTGTG
Source organism: Oreohelix idahoensis (assembly GCA_024509875.1). Lineage (NCBI taxonomy): Eukaryota > Metazoa > Mollusca > Gastropoda > Stylommatophora > Oreohelicidae > Oreohelix > Oreohelix idahoensis. The sequence goes on from JAMPIV010000219.1 coordinate 556,792, forward strand.
TAGTAAATTGACTGAGACAAACATGCAGTAACTTTAAAATGATTAAATCGAAGTTAAATTTGTATAATTACAAATAACAAAATTGAATAATCACTTAATCTTTAACAGTTGGAAAATAATTTGAATAGTTATGGATCAAGAAATGTTATCATCACGGTCATTATGGATTGTGAAATATTACAAGAAGTTCAAGTGGCAGCATAGATTAGAACTTAACTGCCAATGACGGTTCTGCTCCTTCTTATGGGTTGGTTCTTTTCACACTGCTCACGCTCGTCCCTGATCAAGGTTGTCGGGTGTAGCTCGTTTCCCAGAAATATCAAGCAGAGTCTACCAAGAGGGTCATTCGTTTTAAAGCTAAGGCCACTGTTCCCTTTTTATTCCAGAGATAGTACTTTTTGCTGGTACCACCAATAACTATGGTAAAAGAATAGAACGAGACGCTCTTCTGAGTATGGCGTTTTCCACCCCATAGTTATGAGTTCCTATCTTCCCATACCACCATCCCAATTAACTCAGAATTTACCCTCGATGAGAATTAAATTTAATCCCACGGGATAAAACTTTCTTTACATTTAAATAGAATAGCTTTAATAGTTACTTTATATTTAAATGAAAAGGTCAATAATACAGATAGAGTCTGTTTACATATACATTTCCACTGATTGACTTCCATAAACTTTAAAATGAATATTTTCACATAGACATTTACAATGGTTTAATGCGTGAAAACTTACATTACTTTTAAAGTGACTATGTTTATAGGGGCATTTACACTGCTTTGAAAATGTTAAGTATTATACTTAGAATGTACATAATTTTTTCCTTTTTCCCTCCCTGCTCCATAGGGAACCTGGAACTACTTTATGCTTTTAGTTCTCTTTACGAAACTAACAATAAAGCGATCACAAGCCCTTGCAGTTGTGGCTCATGAATCATCATTCTATACGCCAATGTTGCCAGCCTCAAATGACTGGGACATCCACTAGCGAGTTTCATATATTAAAATTCACATGGTAATATATGCATATATATATATTGTCGCAAAATTGGTTTCAAGTCATTGCAAACGGGATCAGTTAGATTTATAAACCCGTCTACGATCGAACGACCGCTTTCAAAATGGCGGCGTATAAGCGAAACGTGTATCGGACAGAGGGAATCGCAAACAATAAATAAAATCAGAAGGGAATCCGTAGGAAAAGGATTTTACATTTCAGTACAGGGAAGGATGGTGTATAACTGCATATAAGATGGAACGGTAGGAAGTTCTCATTTACGGAGATATATGCGTATTTCGGCTGCCCACAGTTACGCTAACAGCTGGTAAACCCACTTCTGTTCGAAATATTAAAATCAACAAATAACAGTTTGGGAATTTACATGGATAGGAAGATAGAGTTTTATCAGCTGTATAAAACTAGATAAGATGGAACAATATGGATATTATATATGCTGAGTATGAGAAAGGCAAAATTTCAGTCGACGCACAGATCGGCTGAAATCACGGTTCGGGAAGGATTTTTTCAGGTCTAGTCTTAGGCTGTGACGTATCTGCTCTCCGATACGTTCGCGCTATCGTATATAAAGCGTTTCGGTAAAACTCTGAGAAGACCCAACGCAAGAGGTTGAGACAAGACTGAGGGCAGATAACGCCACGACTCTAAATCCATCTGAAGTGTGAGCGGATCGCCAGAAAATTTCAGTCTAAGTGTCTGGAGTCTGAGGGTAAGCGAATTTACGATAGCTATCCTGTATAATAATTTCTTTTATTTTGTATTACAGGTTCATTTAGAATTCACAAAATATGCCTGTATAATATTCATTGATATAACGTATTATTATTTTAATATGATTTATTCATGTGCTTAGTGGAAGATGGTTGCTTGTACAAAAACGTATCAAAACTAGCCCCACAGCCAAATAGAAAATATTTATTATATTTAATGCTGTATCTCGTCGATATTAAATGCATTATCGCTTACGAAGATAAAGGCAGTCCCATGACCAGAGATTGTCTTAGGGAAATAAATTGTTAGAAGCTTCAGCATGGAAGATACCGCTTTTACGAGGTTAGGTGACTAGTCCCCTTCCTCGCTGCCTTTGCCTTCCCTAGTTTGAGCGCACAACTTCGTACCCATTTACAGCTGGTAAACTGGAGTGTTCTACAGCCAGTTTAAGTAGAAAGCAACCTGATCACGTGGTCACTCACTCTATTTATTTTATGTATTACTTTTGTGTAGATGCTAAGAATAGCATCAGTATTTGAATTTGTATTTGATATGATTTGGAAGGATCAAGTTATAGAAAGGGATGTATAGGAGCGGAATAAACCAGATGATGTTTATTACTGATATGTTAATATTAATTCTATATCATTGAATTGATGTTACTTGCTATGACTGTATAACTTTGACACCTGATGACTGACTTGTCTGACTTATGTGCTAGTCAGTTACACTTAATTGAAATGTTAATATTAATGCTATATCACTGAAATGATGTCCTTACTTACTATGATTGTATAACGGTGACATCTGATGACTGACTGGTCTGACATCTGTGCTAGTCAGCTACAAGTCTAGCCAGATACTAGCCACGGCTGATATGTTGCAGGTTCCATGAAATAACTCAAACCAGACTGTCCAGTATCAGAAGCCGGTGCATAATAGTAATTGTGTGAATATTTTTATATATGTGTATACTCTTTTCCAACTAGTAGAAATAGAATATTAGTGTAATTATTAAACTATTTTAACTGTACCTGAGGATTTATTCACTTTTTCCATTTGTGGTTTCAGTGAATGTTCATTTTATTATCCCCTAGAAAATAAGTAATCATAAGATAGTCACAGGGAGGAGACACCTTAAATCCTGGTACTACTTCTTACCAACTGGGCCAGGGTTTTCACAGTCTGACTATTTTTATGATAACAATACACCAGTGCTTATTTCTAAGACTGGGGTATTACTTGTAAGGTCAGAACTCTTTACTGGCATACTCTTACATAATATATACTTTTAAATACCTCCCGCTACAGTGGGGGCTCGTCCGGGATATATCTTTGATATTCCTGAGCCATCTTTCTATTTCTGCTGTGTAGGAAATTTTCTTTTTTGAACAAATTTTTTTTTGGAAAGAGTAACATAGTAGGAAATAATTATATTTTTAGGAGTACCATTGAGTACAGATAAAGAAAGCTGTTTCATATATGGTGAAGTCAGTTTAATTAACTTTAATTAACTTTAATTTTAACTAAGTTAATTATATTGTAGTAAATTAGTTTGAGTAAGATCACTTGCCCTACTAGACTACAGATACATCATGGCTGACTTGGTCAAATTTAGGTCTGCTACACTGCAGGTGGGAAAAGAGCTTGGCATGGATGGTGATGCTCTGATCCGGTATGTCACGACGGAATGTGAAAAGTACACTGAGAGAGAAGCAAAGCAATTAGAAGCAGAGAGAGAAGCCAAGAAATTAGAAGCAGAGAGAGAAGCCAAGAAATTAGAATTGGAAGCAGAAAGAGAAGCCAAGAAATTAGAAGCAGAGAGAGAAGCCAAGAAATTAGAATTAGAAGCGGAGAGAGAAGCCAAGAAATTAGAAGCTGAGAGAGAAGAAAAGAGGTTACAAGCAGAGAGAGACCATGAGCTGAAAATGAGACAGCTTGATCTTGAACTTCAGGCTGGGACTATCACCCATGGTAATAGCTCACCTCATTCTGCGAATAGCTCTTTTCAGAACACAGCAAATGGGGCCATGAACTTCCACCTAGATCCATTTGTTGAAAAGGAGGACGCAATTGAGTCGTATCTGGATAGGTATGAAAGGCTAGCCTCTACATATGGACTGGAAAAGGAAAAATGGAGTCTAAAGTTATCCCAGGGATTGAGAGGTATTGCATATGATGTGTTTCTGAAACTCCCCAAAGAAGATCAGGAAAATTATGAAATACTAAAGCAAGCCTTACTGATCCGGTATGAAAAGAACTCTGAGGCATATAGGAAGAAATTTAGAACTTCTAAACCTCTACCTGGAGAAACATATAACCAGTTCTCAGCTAGGCTAGAAACGTATTTGTTGAAATGGAGTAGTTTAGGTAAGTATCAGAAAACATACGAGGATCTGAAAGAAATGGTTTTGTTAGAGCAAGTGAAAGATTCCATGTCTCAAGAAATGCGGAAATTCCTTATGGAACAAGGAGCAGAGAGGCTGGAAGACACTTTGAAATGTGCAGAGAGGTACCAAGCCGCTCAAGCTGAACTAGTAGGAATGAAAAGGAAGCAGGTAGAAGGATATAAGCCACCACCGCAGAATACCCAGTTTGACCAGAAGGATCATCCATACAGAAATAAGCCAAGATTTGATAATAAGGACAAGAACCCTCAGACTCAGGAAAATAAACCCTACAAACAGGGAGCTAAGTGGTGCAAATTTTGTAAGATGAGCAACCACAACACGGATGAATGTGGGAGGAAAAAACCCCTTCATCATGCTGCATGTCTACAGGTGAGGACTTCTGTTAGGAAGGAACTGACTGTGGGTCAGAATAGCCTCCATCACCCACCTACCCAGGAGATAGTGACTGTGAATGGCAAACAAGTCACAGGAATGTATGACACAGGTTTGTCCTATGACGCAGTCGTGTGTGCATCTCTGGTGTGCCCTGAACAAATCACCACAGAAACAGTAGAGATTCAAGGGCCACTAAAAGGAACATCACCCCTTACATTACCCATAGCAAAGATTCATGTCAGTTGTCGCTATGTGGAAGGGGAGATAAATGCAGCTGTGATAGATGATCCCTTTTACCCCCTAATGTTGGGGCGTAAATATGTTTTCTTAGGAGACCCTGTAAAACCTATGGTTATGGCAGAAACCCAGACCAGGTCTGACTCCAGGAACAGAGAGAGGGACACGAACTTAAAATTTCATTCGACTGAAATGAAACGGGCTCAAGAAGCAGACAGCACATTGAAGCCTTGTTTTGGCAAATTGTCAAAGACACATAACACACCAAGGAAAGGACACTTCTATAGGGAACATGGACTCTTGTACAGGAAAGCTGGCAGAGGGACGAAAAGTCATGGTCAAATTGTTGTACCATCCACCTATAGGAATAAGGTTATAGGCTGGGGACACATATCAACTTTGAGTGAACACCTGGGTAATGGTGCCACAAAACAAAGAATAGCCACCCAGTTCTACTGGCCAGGTATTACGGAAGACATAAATCAGTATGTAAATTCCTGTCCAGAGTGCACCTATGTAGATTCAGACAGTCGACGGAAGAGTCTTCATCAAAAATCTACAAGCAAACCAGCAATCAGGGGTACTCCCGAGATTTGCACGGGAGGGGAAAGGAAACATCCCACACAGGTTCAATTGCAGTCTGAACCCCATGCGCTGGAAAAAAGGAACAAATCATGTAGCGAAAATCAAAAACCTACGGATTTGCGAGGGAAAACCACATCCAACTATCATCGAAAAGAGGGCGGTAAACTTCATGGGAAACCTACCGACCCCGTTTCACCAGCAGTAAGAGCCTGGATGAAAAGCAGAACAGGAAGGAGAGAGATAGTAAAGGATGAATATATTCTTGAAAAACAGAATGTGGGCGCAGATTTTCTTAGTCGTCATCCCACAGAGCTTGAGGAGGATAGAAGGAAGGAAAACTAACCTCGGAATGGTCGTTTTGCAATTGTCTTGTACCCAATAGTTAAGCTAGATATCATCCAGCTTAAAATATGGGGGAGCTATGTCGCAAAATTGGTTTCAAGTCATTGCAAATGGGGATCAGTTAGATTTATAAACCCGTCTACGATCGAACGACCGCTTTCAAAATGGCGGCGTATAAGCGAAACGTGTATCGGACAGAGGGAATCGCAAACAATAAATAAAATCAGAAGGGAATCCGTAGGAAAAGGATTTTACATTTCAGTACAGGGAAGGATGGTGTATAACTGCATATAAGATGGAACGGTAGGAAGTTCTCATTTACGGAGATATATGCGTATTTCGGCTGCCCACAGTTACGCTAACAGCTGGTAAACCCACTTCTGTTCGAAATATTAAAATCAACAAATAACAGTTTGGGAATTTACATGGATAGGAAGATAGAGTTTTATCAGCTGTATAAAACTAGATAAGATGGAACAATATGGATATTATATATGCTGAGTATGAGAAAGGCAAAATTTCAGTCGACGCACAGATCGGCTGAAATCACGGTTCGGGAAGGATTTTTTTCAGGTCTAGTCTTAGGCTGTGACGTATCTGCTCTCCGATACGTTCGCGCTATCGTATATAAAGCGTTTCGGTAAAACTCTGAGAAGACCCAACGCAAGAGGTTGAGACAAGACTGAGGGCAGATAACGCCACGACTCTAAATCCATCTGAAGTGTGAGCGGATCGCCAGAAAATTTCAGTCTAAGTGTCTGGAGTCTGAGGGTAAGCGAATTTACGATAGCTATCCTGTATAATAATTTCTTTTATTTTGTATTACAGGTTCATTTAGAATTCACAAAATATGCCTGTATAATATTCATTGATATAACGTATTATTATTTTAATATGATTTATTCATGTGCTTAGTGGAAGATGGTTGCTTGTACAAAAAACGTATCAAAACTAGCCCCACAGCCAAATAGAAAATATTTATTATATTTAATGCTGTATCTCGTCGATATTAAATGCATTATCGCTTACGAAGATAAAGGCAGTCCCATGACCAGAGATTGTCTTAGGGAAATAAATTGTTAGAAGCTTCAGCATGGAAGATACCGCTTTTACGAGGTTAGGTGACTAGTCCCCTTCCTCGCTGCCTTTGCCTTCCCTAGTTTGAGCGCACAACTTCGTACCCATTTACAGCTGGTAAACTGGAGTGTTCTACAGCCAGTTTAAGTAGAAAGCAACCTGATCACGTGGTCACTCACTCTATTTATTTTATGTATTACTTTTGTGTAGATGCTAAGAATAGCATCAGTATTTGAATTTGTATTTGATATGATTTGGAAGGATCAAGTTATAGAAAGGGATGTATAGGAGCGGAATAAACCAGATGATGTTTATTACTGATATGTTAATATTAATTCTATATCATTGAATTGATGTTACTTGCTATGACTGTATAACTTTGACACCTGATGACTGACTTGTCTGACTTATGTGCTAGTCAGTTACACTTAATTGAAATGTTAATATTAATGCTATATCACTGAAATGATGTCCTTACTTACTATGATTGTATAACGGTGACATCTGATGACTGACTGGTCTGACATCTGTGCTAGTCAGCTACAAGTCTAGCCAGATACTAGCCACGGCTGATATGTTGCAGGTTCCATGAAATAACTCAAACCAGACTGTCCAGTATCAGAAGCCGGTGCAGTTTACCCGAGGCAATCCCACAAAAGTGCAGGACCCCAAAGAGTGAACTTCAACTGGTCATTGGCATCCCTACTGTTGGGCCTACCAAGTCTGATATCAGCAAAGGACAGTTTCAGCAGTACCAAGTTGGAAAGATAAGTGTCCTGTTTGACACTGACCACCTATACATGTGAAACAGCCAATAGTTGAAAACAATCAGTAATCATACATAAACTCAGTCAACTGATGACAGTTATCCTAAAATTCAAAGGACTAATAACAGTGATTTCAGTAACTTTATTATTTAAGATCTTGAAGTCTAAACAGACAATAATAGTAATTGTGTGAATATTTTTATATATGTGTATACTCTTTTCCAACTAGTAGAAATAGAATATTAGTGTAATTATTAAACTATTTTAACTGTACCTGAGGATTTATTCACTTTTTCCATTTGTGGTTTCAGTGAATGTTCATTTTATTATCCCCTAGAAAATAAGTAATCATAAGATAGTCACAGGGAGGAGACACCTTAAATCCTGGTACTACTTCTTACCAACTGGGCCAGGGTTTTCACAGTCTGACTATTTTTATGATAACAATACACCAGTGCTTATTTCTAAGACTGGGGTATTACTTGTAAGGTCAGAACTCTTTACTGGCATACTCTTACATAATATATACTTTTAAATACCTCCCGCTACATATATATATATATATATATATATATATATATATATATATATATATATATATATATATATATATATATATATGTTAGTTCACATGTTAGTAATAAAATATGAAATGTAAATCACAACTTACGCCAATCCTGACTCACAGACTTTTTTGCTCAGATGAATAAAAGAGACTTGAATCGGCCTCTTACACGCGTCTGGGGTGTCGTTAATTTAATGTTCCCTCCCTAACTTGGTGTGCGGTCCTTCAGTTTCCTCAGTCCCGTTTTCCTTATTTAAAATGAAAGAGATTTCCTGGGCAATGAAAGTCCGTCCAAAATTCTCCACTGAAAGATGTCCAGTATATTTAAGAAGGAATTCTGATTTCTAATTATTCACTGTAGCAAGGTCTGATATCTTGGCGAGTGATTTCTCAAGTGAAATAGCTTGAGAAAATGGTCAGATTATATTCACTGCCTTCCCACGCCTTTGTTATGTGCGCCTCAAAGGATCAGCCAATCTGATTTGAATGAGTTGCATGACTCAGCTAATGCAAAATTTCAAACATTACTTTTCTGAAAATGGGCGGTAAACATCCGGTTGCCCTGTGGTACAAACTTACGAACATGTCGGTAAACTCATATAACAACGTGTTCCCAATGTAACAATAATTACTTTTATCAGAAAGTAATCTCTTATCTGTCTATGTCTGTCCATCAGTTGTCTCCCCGTATTCCAAGCTTTGGTGATGAGCGCACCCGTGTCTTATCAGTCTTATCAGTGATTAAGCAATGCCCTGAGGCGATTTACGTGTTTATCCGAGTACTGGTATCGCTGCGCCCACGATAGCCAACATGGTTAGGTCGATGCCACTCCTTGCAACGTAGGGAGAAATGGATAACAACCAGACATGTCTACTTATCCCTAAGAAGGGTGTAAGAAGGAAAATACATAATATCTGCTACACATAGCAGAAAAAGAAAGAACGAAAGTGCGACACATGAAATGAAAGTGCACACAATAAAATCAGTACCGCAAATGTGCCGATACTGCCGTAGTGAAATAAAGATCGAGGATGATCGCCACATTTTGTGACAAATACTACATTAAACTGAAGCAGTATACTTCATGCAAAAGGAATATAGTTTTTAATAGTGTTTTCTGAGATTTGATTATCATAATTTTCCTGTTTGTTCGTTTTGGAGCATGGGGACTCATCTGCAGCTGACCCCTTCACGGGAAGATCTCCCTTATTACTATCTCATTGGTCATTGTGAAAATGTTCGTTTAAATTTGAGATTTGTTGTTATTGTTGTTTTCAATCCAGCTGCGCTTGGGCTTTAGCCCTTCGGCCCAATGACATGTAGCAATTGCATTTTCATGCATTGTGAAGCTGGGGTGCCTGTGGGCTTTCCTTCCCACCCGGTCAGAAGCCAGACCCCTGTGATATCATAGCTCCTTCCCATTTGAGATTTAAAATGTAAATAGTGAATACTTATTCTTTGCTGTGTGATGTGATAGCAATGTTGGGAAGCTGGCGATAAGCTAATCGTTTGAAATCGTCCTCTTTGTATTGAATGAATGAAGCGTTTAGACGTTTGATATCGGCTGTGTTTATTTGGATATTTATGGTGGGGGTATGTGAATTAGATCACCAATGTGGAAAGTATGACATGAACCAGATAAGTGCCAGTGGAACAAAAGAAGAAAAGAAGGCGATGGAGATGTATCGGCACACATTGTGGAAAACTGTTAATAACATTAGAAGGCACATATTGTTATGAAAGCATTTATATCATTATTACTTTTCTGCTCCCCTATGAGCAAAGATCTTCAACAAACATTAGCCAAGTCTTTCAGTCACGTGCCATCAGCTCCAGGTCTTTCCGTCTCCTTCATGTCTGTCTCCTGTCACGAGAGTAACAGATTCATCATCTACACTAATTGATCATATCTATACGACCTGCCCAGAAAACATTGTAGAATGCACAGTTACACGGACAGCATTAAGTGACCACTATCCTATTTGCTGTACCTGGACGAGAAAAGGGTTCAAAGCACCTAAAACGGAACATATCACAGTCCATTACAGGAATTTCAAAAACTTTAACCTTCAATTATTCCTACAAGACCTACAAATATCCCCTCTCTCATACGTGTACCAACTTCCCTATCCAGAAGAAGCCATAACATACTGGACACAAACTTTTAACAATGTATTTGACAAACATGTTCCTATAAAGCAAGTTCGTGTTAAAAATATCAGAAAGACCCCATGGATAACAAACGAAATATTATCAACAATGAGAGAGCGGGACGAAGCACATAAGCTCAAAGATTTCAGCAGGTATCGGATGCTTAGAAACAAAGTACAATACCTCATTCGTCAGGAAAAGAAACTACATTTCAGAAAGATGATTCAAGACAAAGCAAACAGTAAAGAAGTCTGGGCAGCCATTAGAACACTAACACACAAAACAAAGCCAATGGACTGCGATATTAGTAAACTGACCGCCTTCTGCAACACTGAACATACCATAACAGATCTTAGAGATATTCCTTTTCTAACAGTACACGAAGTTCTCACATATATCTTGGCATTAAAAAACAACAATTCATCTGGTCTTGATGGTATCAGCAATAAGATTCTACGTTACGCTGCACCCATCATTTGCGACTCCTTAACCTATGTGTACAATCAGTGTATTGCACACAACTACTTTCCCACAGCATTTAAATCTGCCAAAGTGTATCCTCTCTATAAATCTGGCTCACATAGCGATCCCAACAGTTACAGACCAATATCCCTTCTATCATCTCTTTCAAAACCACTAGAGAAACACATTTACAACACCACAATTCAACACTTAACAACAAACAAACTGCTCATTGAGAGCCAGTCAGGTTTCAGACCCAAACATTCCTGTCACACAGCTCTCACCAAAATGGCAGATAACTGGCTGTCGAACGTAAATGATGGGAAATTAGGTGGTGCTGTTTTTGTTGACTTCAAAAAAGCATTTGACATGATTGACCACACTATCTTGGTTCAAAAGTTGGAAACCCTCAGAATAGGCCCTAATCCACTAAAATTCATCAAATCATTCCTGGGAGATCGACAACAGTTAGTGCTTCACAACAACTCGACATCAGATTTCTCGAAGATAGATACAGGAGTACCGCAGGGCTCTATTCTTGGGCCCCTACTCTTCGCAATGTTCATCAACGACCTACCACTACATCTAAAATATTCAACATGTGACCTCTTTGCAGATGATTGTACTATCTACACTAGTGACAATGACTGCGTGGCACTTGAAATGACTCTTCAATGCGATGTAGACAATCTAACAAAATGGAGTAATATGAATCGTATGCCATTAAACACAGCAAAAACGAAATCTATGTTGATTACCACCAGACAGAAACTCCTAAACTGCACCAAAAGATCGCTACAGGTACACGCGGAATCAATACAAATTGAACATGTAACAGAACACAAAGTTCTAGGAATCACGATTGACCAGCACTTAACGTGGAACTCCCATGTACGGAATTTAACCAAACACTTAGCTCAAAAGACGTACCAGCTAGCCAAAATAAAACACTTCTTAGACGCAGACACTAGACTATTGTTCTACACCTCACATATACAGACACATCTAGATTACTGCTCTACACTATGGGATGGTTGCCCTGCTTCCACCTCAAAGAGACTGCACTCCCTGCATAAGAGAGCAATACGTCTGATCAACGATAATCGCACGATATCACACACAAGGACAGGAAAAGAACCCACAATACTGTCCCTGAAAAAAACGTCTTCTCTACAACAAAGCCAAGCTGACCCACGCAATTCTATCAAACAATGCTCCGCCGTACCTACGATCATTGTTTCAAACCAGTAGAAGAGAGGGACTACAATTACATCAGTTACGTCTGCCCAAACCTAGGATCGACCTGTTCAAACAGAGTCTAGCCTACTCTGGAGCCTACTTATGGAACAGCCTTCCACACCACCTAAAAAGCCTACCTACACAATATTCATTTAACAAAGCACTTTTCAAACACTTCCTAAACACTGATTATCTACCCCCATACAAACATCATTTGCCTGTCAACATCTCATCCATAGGTCAACATTTCTTTTCCTCTTCCGCTGGTTTTAATGGGAATAATTTGTTTTATATCCATGTAATACTATTATATAATGTAATGTATGTGAGAATGTACCCGCATACCACTGTACTTTAGAGATGTGAATGGTTCCGTTTGCTTAAATGGGTGATGTACATGCAGATATAATTTTTTTTTTTTTTTTTTAAACTGCTGAAAGACTTTTTCTGTTACAGAAGTGCGCAAGAAAGTGTTATTATTATTATTTCAATTTCCGCCAAGAATGTATGGATGTAAGCGAGAATGTGTTTTTGTAATTCTTGTATTGAGGATTGATGACACATTCAAAAAATACTACAGATTAGACGTTTTGACCGCATAAGTGAGTGTCGGTATACATAACTTATTTATTTATTGTTTTGTTTATATTATTTTATTTTTTATTATTATTATTTTTTTTTCAGTCACTATCTTTATTTAAAAAAAAAAAAACCTAGGCTACTCATTTTTTTATTATGATTGTATACTGTAAATGAATGCTATTATGTTAACTTTATAATGTTGCATGCCTTTAAATTAATGCTTAAAGTAATATGTGGGAATAAAAGGATATAGTATGCAAGATAAATGAGAGTGAAAGGGCAGAATGTTAGACGGGCCTGCGCGCCCAATTCTCAACCCTTCGAAAATAAAGTTCGTTCGTTCGTTCGTTCGTTCTCCATGCAGTTTTTGGTTTCTTGTTACTTATTTTACCCTGGGAATTTAGAAGAGAGAGCGCCGTACTAACTTATCCGCTGTCTTCTTCCTGGCCTGGTTCCAATCTATTTCTTAGTCCTTCAGAGGTATAATGTTATTCTCCCAGTGGACTCTGGGTCGTCCTGAGGGTCTGGATCCATGGCTCTTTCTTTCCCATACTTGTCATGGTAGCCGATCTTCTCCCATTGCCGACAGTAACAATTTGTAGCTAAATGAGTAAGAAAGTTGCCAGTTCTACTACAAAGTAGCTGAGCTGGGAACACTGGTTAGCATTGAGTTTGTTATTCGTCGTACACATGGCAAGTGAGCGCTTCAATGTGGCACCCGGTTACTTGTAAATAAACACTTTCCCCATCATAGCGTTATCCGTTCACAAAGACAGATTTAGGTACATTTTGGTTTGCGTCCGAAGTTATGTGACCGATGTCGCCTAATGTCTTTTCACCTTCATATTCTTACATTTCTTTTTAATTTACCATTTGTCATCAGATTTTCTGCCCTGTTTCGTCTCACAACGAGGCCAGTCAACTTCACTTATCTCCGCCACCTCCCAGTGATTTACGGACATCTACATTCTGCTTGTCTCGGCACTTCTGCGTTTGATTTTCTGGCCGTTCAAGGCATTGACCAAATGCTTCTTAAGATCACATCTCTGTTCTTCGTATTTCTTTTCTATTTACTTGTTGTATAATATATGTGTGTGTGTGTGTATGTGTGTGTGTGTGTGTGCGTGTGTGTGTGTGTGTGTGCGTGCGTGCTCGTGCGTGCAGGTTTGACAAACAAGAAATGAAGACTTTTCATTTATATCATCTGTTGTAAGATTACATAAAATACACATTCATGTGTAAAGGGTAATATCAAAAGGAAAGAAAAGATAGACAAAGACAGTGTACAGGTACAAGAAAATAATAAGCAGACAGTGTAAGTATTGACTAAGAAAACGTGACAAAAGAGAATAAGAAAGACAGAACAGTACATACATTACTGTTGCAACAAACATCAGCTGTGTGGAGTTCGGAAGAAGTGGATTGTTGGAGTCGATTTATGTCATTCTGTTTCTTTATGTCCAAACGGAATGTGGGATCCGAGAATATATATATATATATTGGCGTTGTTTCTCGGATAACACTTCTCTTTTCTGGCGGACCGTGCGGTAAACATTCTCCTGGCCAACCTAGGTTTGTCTGTCTCGTACGGTGCAACTATACTGTGCGCTGGGCTTGTTTTTATGTAATAACTATAGATATTATTGAATGAAATGAAATTACTTCATGACAGTAAGGCGATACTTAACTGAGGAATGAAAGGCGCGGGTGTCATATGGTGAACGGTGATGTGCCTATTTGGAACAAAGTTTTTGTTTCGTGTTGTCTCAGTTTTACATTTTATTAATCCTCATTCAAGTTCCTTCAGAACAATGTTTTACATTACCATATTTAAAAACAAAATTAAATAGGAAAGAACCGACATAAACCATAGACAATATATGTAAAGCTGAAAGTGACAGACATTTTCAAAAGGAGTTTTGCCTCATTGTGGTGAGGCGTGACCCAGTTCAAACTAGACATCTGGTCCGTCAGTTATATTAGGACGCATATCCAAATATAACAGACAGAAAATTCCTAGCGTCAGACACTGGAAAATTACCTCGACCTTTAAGAGTTCATCTACCTTAATTTGATCTTCATAACACAACCGAGTGTGACTTTTTGCGTTTCATCGAAATTTTAATCTTGCTCCTTAAAAGTTGTATTTTCCATTACTTGTTTGTTTTCAACGTCAGATTTGTTGACAGCAAGGTCACCTGCGTCGTTCTCAAGCAGGAGTCAAATTTCCGTTTATCAGGAATAATCGTCTTGGTTCAAATATTCAACATGTTAACTTCAATGGCTGCTGTGATTAGTTTTAGGTCGCTGGTGATAGATTAGTCCATGGCATTTGGGAGCTTCTTTTAAAAACATCTGGCAAAACATGTCTTATCTCTCTAGTTCCACCGACTTCAAGAAAATTAGTTTCGTAGATAAGATGGCACGAGATGATTCAGTGGCTTATAAAGATGCGTCCTTCCGCTATTTTATACATTCCACCTTATGGATTGTGGAACGATAACATAATACATCATTAGCAAGGTTGTTAGACAAGGTCGTGTCCTGTAACCTGATCTGGTCTTTCTTAACAGTCAAAATACAATGACAGTCATAGATAATGTGCCAGGAATATGAGTTGGTGAACCTGATATAAACAACTTGAGGTGCGTTGATGATAGCCCTAGAAGCAAAGTGTGAAAATGAGATACACGAAATTATAACTTTTTTTGACGAAAATTAAATATAAATACTTTTTGTAAGCAGCAAGACGACATAAGTAATAGTCATTTCTGTGAAATTATACTCCCTGTCGCGAGTATGGAAATAGAGAATGTCTGAGTTTAGGCAGAATAGGAATGATTAGTGTGAAAATAGAGAGAATTAAATTCACTAATGAAAATATGGAGAGAGGTATAACTTTTGGACAGAAGATAGATATAATCAAGTATCTTATGTCTACTTCCCAGCCAAACTCGGACTCTGTTTAAGATGTCATACCCTCGTCCGTCCTCCAATGCTAAATAGAATAATCTACTACAGTAATGACTACAACAGACAACATTAAGTGATAGTTAGAATAGAGTGAATTCTGACCGCTTAGTACATAGAAATATATTTATTAAAGAAACCACAACATTGAACCAAAAAAATAAATAAATACGGCCTTAACTAGCTCTGAATGGCTAGAGAATCTATCAATATCACAACTGTAGCGAAAGGTTTTTATGAGTATAGTTGTCAATAGTAGTTACTGATAGAACAGAGAAAAAATTATGTCTGTAAAGAATATAGCCCCAGTGTCAGAGAAGAGCACATATAACACATCATAGTTACGGATGTGAAGGTCTCTAACTCAGATAGTAATCAGGTTAAAGTTAGAGCCTAAGATGCCACCTTTGCTTGTAACTACCTATGATAATCGAGAATTCAGTAAAACTCAAAATGCAACAATATAAACTTGATAAGTCAGAGAACTACAATTACTGAATTATGTATTTTGTACATCTATCTTTTGTTTTTCTTCTTGTGCAAATTATGAATGATGAAATGATGAAAGTAATGAATAAAACGTTAGTTACACAAATTCTCAATAGTTGAGTTTCATTCATTATTTAAACAAAAAGTTCTTTCCTGGAATTTTGCAAATATTACAGAAAGTGTATCTAAATTTTCCTGAATAACTAAACTGTCTCTTGTCTTGCCTAATTCCCGAGAACAATTTGTTCATCATGACATAATAGTTATTTTGTTGTTACCACTCACAATAGCTGCTTGAAAATTATTCACATTGAATACTTATCATTAAGTTCTTGGAATGTCCTTAGTTATACTACACAGCAGTATTAGTTGCAGGTATTGTACCAGGCCACCAAGCACAGATGGGGCAGAGTGCTCGAATACAGATGGCAATATATGATGATCCTGTGTTGGTCCAGGAAGGCACTATTGATCTAAGATTCCAGACCTCTTGCAGTAGGACACGAATGAACCTGGAGACAACATGTGACATGTGGCTAGCCTTTGGTCATAGGTTCCACAAGCCTACGTGTCCATGAATGAGAGTGTTCAGATGTGTGAATGTATATGAATGATACAGGGATCAGATCTGATCAGGATAGCGAGACAAGACACGTGTCTATCTGCATAAAACATTCTACAATAATACATAAATAAAATCTAATACATTTTATACAAAATTATGATGCTGCCTTTGCCTTTCACATTCTAGAGTGCCAAGTCCATTATTCCAGTATAATAACTTTTAATTGACCACTCCAAATGACAATCATGATAATCGTTGCTATGCCTCGAATTCCTTTATATATCCGCAACTTAATTTCAGTTCAGTCCTCTGGTCTGATCCTGATACATATTTCCATTCTAACATAATTCTAATCTGCAATAAAACAAATTATTTATTAATACATTTACATAACCTCTAGAATAGATGCAAAGTACAGAACAGACTCAGTTTGGTGAGGTAGTGCTGCACGGCAAACAGATGGTAAAATATTATAGCCTTGGCAAGCGTCTCCTTCCTTTAGTCTATCTGTCTTCTGCTGTGTGTGTGTAAAGTTTGAAAAGTCCACTGCTGGCCGTTTTATGCAGAGAGCGCGGGCGTATCGGACGGCAATATGGTGTCACAGTTTCTCAGACTGTTTAGTTCTGCGTTTTGTGTGCAGACTTGAGCGAGTTGTGTAAGTTTGGTCCAGAAAACATATTCTTACCTCTCAACCCTGGCATCTGCTACCTTCATCTATATATCCTTTTACTGAGATGATCCTTAGCTTCCTTTGCATCTCTGGATTTCTCTAATTAGTTTTGTCTACGATTTGTAGCAATTTGTGGAAGATCCTTTTCACAATAACTTTTAACATGCTGGCCTACTTTACCTCGAATATCTCAGAAATTAAGATACATAGCAACTATTCCTTTTGCATATAACTGCATGGCCTGCTCCTTCATAAAATGCAATATATTCAACATCTTTTCTTCACTCTATACGTTTGCAATTCATGTAAATCCAAGGTACCGTTAACACAGAATTCCTGATGTCATTACGCTATTTGGAAATCGTTCGCGACACACCCTAGAGTGTGCGTTGATTTGATTGGACTATATTTTTCCGTATACAATTAATGGTAAGGCATTGTTTCATCATGCTACAACAACCACAGAAAAATAACACAAGACTTCACTCAATCTCTCGGGCAAAACGTGTCACTCCAAACTACAAACACCCATACACTTTCTCACTCCCAAGAAAATCTAACTAAAGGGGTTATGCCTCCAGTTTTGCGAGGAAACAGCCACTGCTTAAAGTAATAATCCTGGTAAGTTAGTTACATTGTCTGCTAGAAGAAACACCACTACACTGTCGTAATAAATCCTATGAATTCACAATTTCCGTTGGCTGGAGGATAGCGAGATGGAGGAGATTAAAACGAGTGCAGAAATACTTGCACCCACTGATCCAGAACTATCCAATTGACGAGAACTTTTGCTGGCGCTGGGGCACCTCTTATACTGGATAATGAAGACTTGAACTATAAAACAAGTGACGAGTACTGGCAACTGACTACTCCTCTCGGTCGTTATGTCAGTATACTCAGCGGTAACTGGCTATCAATGGGTCGGACAGTGTTGCCAAAACTGACTGGATGACAAAAGCGACAGCTTGTGTGTGTTGAGATGATGGTTAGCTGCAACTGGCGGCTATATGTGCTGTAGGTAAATACTCCAGGACGTGTAAGTAACAGACATCGACGTATAGTGGTATACTCCAAGTTACAGACTGTAAATGGGTCGGACAGTGTTGCCGAAACTGCCTGGTTAGCAAAGGCGACAGCCCGTATGTGCTGGAGTCAAAGTCACTTTCAACAATAGGCTGTGGTTACGTAATCCACACAGCAGCCTTATGACTGAAACCTGGCAGTATGACGTAGACTGCCTGGTAATATTTATTATTTGGAAATGGTATTTTCCTGACAGCAGCAAATCACACCAGGAAGCATAAAACAAATGCTGACCAAGGCTCGAAGACAGAAGAATTCTTGCACTAACTGTTATTAGCTCTGGCGCATAATATCACTTTGTCCAGTGGCAGAATTTTCTGGAAACAGTAGTACTGAGTGATAGAGACCTCTTGCTTAAATAGCCAGATAGAGTCTGCAGGTGGCTTTTGCACCTGCACTAGATGAAACAAATTCAGACGTAAGACCTAAGGGAGAGATTCCCCGGCTGACTCAAGATACAGAAAAAGTACGTAATCTGCCACCGCGCTGGCGATTCTACGAGCGACCAGTGTTCGCGAGACGAGACTCGGGTGGCAAGAATAAAAGGATAGAAGTTTTCCCCTGTGTGCATGATTATCTAAAATCTAAGAATACGGGGAACTAGCCGTCATTTACTAGAAAGGCATAATAAAAGGACCTATAGCTAGATGCCGATGTCCACGTGTAAATGGGTGGAATAAGCCTGTCCAACGTAAGATTGAAATGACCAATGCCAGAAATAGCGCTATTAGGAGCTTTAAGACAGAAAAGTGGGCGTAGACAAAATAGTGAACAAGACAGGGCAGACCACTGAGCTAAAAGCGACAGACATTTCAATCAAATCATGACACTCCCTAATGTATCAACAACATTATTTATTTATTTAAGTCAATAGATTTTAATACATGGGCAGACTAATATCAACAAATGAAGAAATAGAGAGCCAGGCAAGAATAGTACTACAGTTTTTTAAAAAAAAAGGAATTTTATGTAAAACAAATTTCCCACAGCAAGTAAGAAAGAGAGTTCTTTAATGTCCATAGGGCCTGTTCTGTCAAACGAAAGCAAGTTATTGCCAATCGGTAGAAAACAAAAGGTTCCTCCGAGACAAAATAGATGAGGTTTACTGAAGAATTTTAAGAATACACAAACAGCTAAATAGGTTAATAAAGGTATCCTGAAAGAAGAAGCCAAATGGCCATGAACATTATTGCATGCAACAGAAGGAAGGACTCGATATATTTTGAGCTTGTTGAGAAGGGGACAGCTAGAATACTTTGCTACAACATGCATAACTGAAGGAATAAGAGGTAAATGCCAGCTTTATAAGAAGATACTGAAAACTGTCCAGATTAACATCGTAGCATGGAAACAGAGAAATAACAGAACTGATAACCAGCTCAAGAGACAGGATGTTTTAAAAGACATCACTGCATATTCCAGCGGGTGCAGCAATAAAAAAAAGGGGGGGGGGGGGGCAAAACAATAATAAAATATCATGTCATTGCCTATTAAGTCATATTTTGAGTCAGAGTTAAGTGTTAACGATTTTTATGTACGGGGCTGTTTTTTCTAGTAAGCACGTTTAAAGTAATGAGTTGATTTTTGTTTGGGTACTTTTTGTACGCTATGTTTTTCTTGAACATTGCTCAACTGAGTAGGTGTTAGTCTTTTTTTAAAAAGTAATAAAGAAAGTTGTAACGTACTGTTTATGCGTGATGTGAAAGCTGGCAGAGTGAACGTGTCGTTTATCACCTGGACTGTGTAATGTTGCAGTGTTGATGTAGATCACCAGAAATGTAACGGCCAGAAATGTAACGGCCACCAGCGTGAGGCACTGCCAGGGGTACTATGATCACTCACACAAAACAGCGTACATGTTGTAGATGTGTGGTACTGGTATTATGATGTGCTGAAAGTGGGTGTAGACGAGAACGCGAATGCTTGAAGCTCTTAGTAAAGTCAATAATGCACACATACACTCACATGCAGTAGTCAATGATGAATTGAAGACTGCTGGCACGTTTCAAACATTTATTTACGAAACTGACAGTAGCATCAACAGGACTGTCAAATCGACAAGATCAAGGACTTCACATAATAATGAGTGACTGTTAAATGTCTGGTAATCTAAGGCTTGCATCATACATCAACTAGGACATACCCAAACATCATCTGTCCTAATGTTACAGTTTATAATGTAGCTTCCGTACCATTGACTCAGCGCGTCAGGTACTTAATTAGCTCTGTCGTCCAACAAACGAGCTCCTAAATTGCGTAGCAATAATACATAAGGCTGTTATTCAACTGGCATAGCCCGCCAGATATATTTCCTCTTACTGAAAAATATTGGCCGTAATACAGGGCCTCAATATGTAGACAGCTGTGTATCCTTTGTTAGCAGGCACGATCAAACCATGCTAAACATATATACCGCCAACCTGCGGCGTCCACAATAATTTATCATCATCATAAGGCTTCTGTTCAATAGAAGACACATAGTCTCATTTGGCTAACACAAGAAGCAAAGAAGGAATTCTGTCTCTCAAGATCTGTGAGCTTCACTCGCAGATAAAAGGTAAAGGAACCCGTTACACGCCCATTGAGGCATATTGGGAATATGGTGTTAGGCCCATATTATCTTGACCGTCGGCACACGAGAGGTGATGTGGTCGGCATCACGCCGGCCGCCTTAACCTTCCCAGAAGTAACTTCAAATGTTCTGCAACCAAAGGCATATTAATAAGAATGTCATTTACCTTTTACAGAATCTTCCGGATACACACTTAATAAATGTCGTCACTCTTGACGAACAAAGAATCACTGGGGAAAACATTGACATTTCAGTCATATCGAAAACTTTCCAATCCCCACGATGATATACATAATAAATTATATCTTAGCTTACTAAAACTAGTAGCTATAAGGAATTTAATTTAACGGCTAATACTCAGTCGAGAATATTTTATATCAAACTTATAAAATGCTAGATGCGACATCAGTGAATAGTGACGGAATACGCACCATATTCCTAATTCCTGATGATCGATTTTATATAACTTATTTCACCGGAAGTTTAAATAATAAGTCAAGCTGTAGGCTTGCTGTTTTAAATGTAAGTTATATTGAGTACATATATGTAAATTATTTGATATATGTTCTTTCTTTTATATAGTGAAACGGTGGTACCCAACTTGCCAGCGTTTAGTAGCCTGAGAGACATATTTGTGAGAAGCATAGACATTTCCTATCTTTAACCACGTGGGTTTTTGTTTTGTTTCAAGTAACACGGGTCTGACAGTGCATAAGCCATCAGAGAGAGACAGTAATAGCAATCCCACTAACGGTTTCTAAAGACTAGAAATATATATTGGGCTTTTGAGCCAGTTCATATTGCTCCACAAATTTAATGTACATGCTGCCTGGCGGCGAGAATATTACAAGAAGAATATTAACATTCCGACAGAGATTGTGACTAGTATTGTGGTGACCAAATATAGTACCTGCCTGATAGAAGACACCGATCTGACATTCATTAAATCCTAGAATCCAAAGCTAATGACATTGTGTTCGGCTAACTTTCGTGCCTGGACAATATTTTATGTGACTTAATCAGACATTCGAAAACTTAGAACACCCAAGGAATCGTTCCCTGAGACAGAGAGTTCAGTGCGTCTTTTGGAACTGGGGGTTTCTTGGTCGATGACTGCATTTTTCGGGTCTGTGTGAAGGTCCTAGAATTATTATGTTCCCAGAGGCAGCGAGCAAAGTTGTGAGTATATATGTGTGAGAAAGGCCATGGCTGAATGAATGAGGGTACACAGGTCTGAGTGTTATTTTACCGGTGTATTATTGTCACCCTTCTGCTGTCTTAACTTTTTTTAATCTGCAAAACTTGTTACAAAAGCTAGAGTTTCTTTTTTCTTAGGCTAAATCAGATTATTAAACTCTGTTCATACATTTACCAGAAGTTCCAAAGCCAAGGCTCAAGAAGTGTACACAGAAGCAAACAAAGAAGTAAAAAGAAGTATCAAAAGAGACAAGAGGAAGTATATTGAGGAGTTGGCAAGAGAGGCAGAAGATGCTGCAGCCAAAGGAAATATGAGAGAACTGTATAGCAGCACAAAGAAGTTAACAGGGAAATACAAGCAAACAAGTTGTCTCATAAAAGACAAGAATGGGAAACTGCTCAGCAATATACAAGAGCAAATGAAGAGGTGGACAGAATATTTTGGGGACCTTCTCAATAGACCAGCTCCACAAAACCCGCTGGACATCCAGCCAGCAGAAGAAGAGCTACAAATTAACGGTGAAAGACCAACGAAGGAAGAAATAAAGAAAGCCATAAAGCTTCTAAGAGATGGAAAAGCGTCTGGACCTGATGGCATTCCAGCAGAGGCCATCAAAGCAGATATCGACACGGCTACAGAGATGTTATATAAATTACTTGGTAAAGTCTGGGAAAAGGAAGAGATACCAGCAGAATGGAAGGAAGGATATCTGGTTAAGTTGCCTAAGAAGGGAAATTTACAAGAGTGCACAAATTATAGAGGAATAATGTTACTATCAGTGCCAGGAAAAGTATTAAACAGGATTATCCTTGAGAGATTAAAAGAGTCGATAGACAAGAAATTGAGAGATGAACAAGCAGGTTTTCGACAAAACAGATCATGTACAGACCAGATAGCCACTTTGAGAATAATAGTTGAACAAAGTCTGGAATGGAATTCACCACTATACATCGGATTTGTGGACTATGAAAAGGCATTTGACAGTGTAGACAGAGAATCACTTTGGAAATTGATGAGGCATTATGGAGTTCCCCTGAAGATCATTAATTTAATAAAGAAAACATATGAAGACATGACATGCAGAGTTCTTCATGAAGGACAGCTTACAGAACCATTTGGGATAAGAACAGGAGTGCGACAGGGATGCCTCTTGTCTCCATTTCTTTTCTTGCTGGCAATAGATTGGGTTATGAGATCATCGACAACACACAACAGAAATGGAATCCAGTGGACTCTGACTAAGCAGTTGGATGATCTGGATTTTGCTGATGACTTGGCTCTTCTGTCCCATAACCGTAATCAGATGCAGGACAAATTGAAAACACTCGATGAGAGGTCACAGCAATTGGGTCTGAAAATACACAGGGAAAAGACATAAATAATGAGAATAAATGCAGGTAATGATAATAGGGTTGAACTTGAAGAAACACCAATACAAGATGTAGAATCATATACGTATCTTGGCAGTAATATAGACAAAGTTGGAGGGACAGACAGCGATATAAAAATAAGAATACAAAAGGCAAGAGGAGCTTTCATTGCATTGGGAAATATATGGAGATCAAGAGAAATAGGATCCAACACGAAAATAAGAATCTTCAACTCAAATGTGAAGTCAGTCCTATTGTATGGCTCTGAGACATGGAGAACAACAAAGACAACAACCAAAAAGCTACAGACTTTCATAAATGGGTGCTTGCGTAGAATAGAGGGATTAAAATGGTATGACAAGGTTACCAACGTAGAACTGATGACAAGAACTAGACAAGTGCCAGTGGAACAAGAGATGAGAAGAAGACGATGGCGATGGATAGGACACACACTGAGGAAACCTGTTGATAGCATTACAAGGCAGTCCTTGTTCTGCAACCCGCAGGGCAAAAGAGGCAGAGGAAGACCAAGAAGTACATGGAGAAGAGAGTTGGAAACAGAGGTGAAAATGATGAGGAGAACATGGAAAGAACTTGAGATGATGGCACGTGACAAGAGGACTTGGCATGTGTTTGTTGAAGGCCTATGCTCCTTTGGGAGTGGAGGGTTATGATGATGATACATTTACGAGAAAGAAAGAAACCTCTTAGACTCAACCCTATGTATCTATAACTCTTTGGGCCATCATCTGTTCTCTTAACGGGGCTGTGGGCTAAACCTAGAGCTAAGATCATAACGGGGCTATCATCCTTGTAGCATTTTCCTTGAATTTTATGACTATTTGTATATGTTTTTTTTTTTCCTTGATGTAATTTTTGGTGTTGTGAGAAGATTTTTTTTTGATGATAATAATAAAAATCTCTCTTGAACTAAATCAGTGCGTTTGTCAGCTCGTTCAAATACATATAAATTCATTGTTATAGTTTTCCCACGTCTGTGTGTTTACCTGTCGTCACGTGTATGTGCGTGCCCGTGAGTAGATAGAGATATATTAATATATATATCTGTGGTTAGACTGTCTGACGCCTTTAAAAGCGGTCGTAGAAGATAGGTGAGAGAGAGAAGATTATCTCGATTCTCAAAGACAGCCACTATATCACATTCTATCATCTCACGTGTGGAAATTCTATTGCTTTTCACCAGCTCTCACTGTATCTATCACTCATTCCAACCTATTCAGAAGGGACCTAACCTAAGTCTTAATACTCCTATCGAAAAATCTACGACAAATGGGTTCTCGTCCGACGGATTTTTGAACTTAGAATAGGAAGACGACTACGACAAATGGTTGCTCGTTTCCGGTTTTTGAACTTTGAATAGGAAGTCGAGACGACAAATATCAGCTCGTCTTTAAGATTCTTTATTCTGATATAGAGTAAGAGTGTGATGTCTCGTGAGTTTTTGTATCTTTTAAAATAATTTATCCCCTAGACTAACGATCTGTTTACGGGCGTTCTGACCACACAAACTGATAAGTTTTTTTTTCCACAGCATTAAGAAATAATATACATTTCAGTTACAGGTTGACTGTCGGAATATATGTTAATTACTGATTTTGTAATACTAAACGCTGGTAAAATGGTGAGTGTATAACATTCACTGGGTTTTGAAGAAGTAGGTGTTTGAGCAAAAGCTAAGGAGTGCGTTTCGGACTATTTGTCCAGATTAATTGCCTCCCTTACCCTATCTGACTTCAGGGGCGAACTTAGAGTGGATTTTATAATTAAGGGATTATTTTTCTCTTTAATTTTTGCAATAATTATTTGCTTTTCCACTGTAGCAACTTATTTTTCAGAAGTAATCTTAACTACCATTTAGTTGGCGTAGTCGTGTTTTGCATTAAGTGCTTTATTGCCGATAATAGCAGCGATAGTTAGATTCTATTTTGGAGGAGGTATCCCAGGGTTAAGGATATCATCTTTCGCATTTTTGGTATTTTTTTCTCCTAAGTGGTAGGAACCAGGTTATTCTTTTTCCTATTTTCTATCTCCACGTGTCTCAGTCACTGACATAATATGGCCGAGAGGGCAAAGCTTAGACAACTCCTCAGGGACGAAGCGAGAGAGGAGGGACTGGAAGGAGAGGAAGCGAAAGCTTTCGTCAGGGACGAACTTGAGAGATATGATGCGGAGAGGAAAGCAGCTGAAGCTAAAGAGGAAAAAGAAGAACTAAAGAGGAAAGAAGAAGCAGCGGAGAGGAAAGAAGCGGAAGACCGGCTATTACAGCAGAAGAAGATGGATGAGGAAATAGAAATCCGCAGGATGCAGCATGAGGAAAAAGAGAAGGAGAGACAGCATGAGAAGGAGAGGGAGGAGAGACAGCATGAGCTGGCACTTAAAGCTCTAGAGTTCCAAAGTCGTGGTGCTGCCTCTACCTCCAGCAATGGAGAGTCTTCTCCTCATTCTTCCTTAACCTATCCTTCTAACACTCAATCTACCTATCTCACTGCTATGTCTTTTCCGCTAGAATGTTTTCCTTGTCCAAATGAGAAGATTGAGACTTGGCTAGAAAAATTTGAGAAAATTGCAACTCTGTACGGTTTAGAGAGGTCGCGTTGGAACATGAAGCTTTCCCAGGCTTTGAAAAGTTCTGCGTATGATGTTTACGCCAAACTGGAAAGCAGCCAACAAGAAGACTACGATGTGTTGAAGAAAGCGTTACTGGAGCGCTTTGAAATGAACGCTCGCAAGTTTTTGCAACTGTTTCGCAACAGCCGGAAAGAGAATTCTGAAACTTTTCACCAGTTCTCATCTCGTCTAAAGGGATATCTAACAAAGTGCCTTGAGCTTTCACAGCTCCCCTCTACCTATGAAGGTCTTGAGGAACTTGTTCTAACAGAACAAATAAAGAACATTTTGTCTGCGGATACCCGGAGATTTCTCGCTGAGCAGGGGGCAGAAAAACTTGAAGACATTTTGGAAAAGTCTGAGCGTTATCACAATGCGCTGGCTGAACTACCGACCACAAAGCGGAAACCGACGGAGGAGCATTTTCGAAAACATAACCTAGAGCAATCTTCTCAGGCTTCTAACCAAAATAACCACAGAGAAACTGGACCTCAAAACCCCCCCTCCTGAAAAATCCAAGTTCTACAAGAACAAGTACCCCAACCACCCCAAACAGTCTGATCAACCCGACCGCCCTTCATGGCAGCGTAGCCAGAAAGGTCAAGGTGGCAAAGGGAGAACCCCTGAGCACGGGACATATGATCAGACCGAGCACACCGAGCCGAAACGCATCGGATGCTTATTAACAGTCTCGCAAGGTGGAATTATTGACAGTGATTCCCAACCTGTTGGGGATGGACCCTCAACGCGAGGTACCGTTACTTTGAACGGTTCTCAAACTTCTTGCTTATTTGACACGGGGCTTTCTTATGATTGCATTGTTGCCAGGAACCTGGTAAAACCCGGTCAAGAGACAGCAGAGACCGTCCAACTTTGTGGAGTTCGTAAGAGTGATGCACCTACAGCGCTTCCCATCGCATTGGTGGAGATACACTCTGACTTTGTCAGAGGGGTGATCAAAGCGGCTGTTATGGATGATCCCATCTACCCAGTCATACTTGGCGGGAGATACGTGTGTATTGGGAAACCGGAAGAGCCGATTGTGGCAGCAGTAACTACAAGAGGGCAAACCAAGAAGGAACGGGAGCCTGCGCCTAATTTGTTACCTATGGAACTTAAAGAAGCGCAATACAAGGACCCTACTTTGGCACCCTGCTTTAGGAAACTGCCCATGGCTAAGGAACCCAGACAGCACGGGGACATTTTTTCTAAGGATGGCGTACTTTATCGGAGAACGGGCAAGCCTGACCAAGGTTACAACCAGCTCCTAGTACCGAAACAGTACAGAAGCCAAATCCTAGAAATGGGGCACTCTCTTCCCTTCAGCGGACACATGGGACAGAACGCCACAAACCAACGTATAACCACTCATTATTGGTGGCCAGGAGTAAACACTGATATTATCAGGTACGTCAAATCCTGTGCCCAGTGCCAACGTGTACCACCCAAGCAACGGACACCCCCAGTCCACATGGGTGAAATGCCAATAGTGGGAACACCATTCGAACGGGTTGTGATCGACATTTTAGGGCCTTTCGAAAGGACTAAAAGAAGGAACAGGTTTATCCTGACCTTAGTCGATACATGCACTTTATGGGCAGAAGCTATCCCGCTAACATGCGCAGATGCCAAGCATGTCGCAGAAGCCCTCGTGCAGATTTTTACTCGGTTGGGATTCCCGCAGCAAGTGTTGACGGATAACGGATCTCCATACCGAAACCTGTTGATGGATGAGATCGTTAAGATCTTGAGGACCCAACACATCCACACTAAGCCATATACTCCGACCGGAAATGGGCTCGTGGAACGTGCTAATGGAAACCTCAACATGCTGCTAAGTAAACTGGCACAAGTGAAACCTGAAGATTGGGACCTTTGTATTCCTGGAGCTTTATTTGGCTACAGAGAATCTCCTCATACTTCCACAGGATTTCCGCCAGCGACACTCTTATTCGGCAGACCCATTAAGGGCCCGCTTGAAGCCTTACTTCAGTCTCTGACAGACGAGAAGGCGGATGAGACAGTTGTCTCAGCAAGTAAAAATGTGTCGGTTTTAAAGGAAAGGTTGAAACTAAGGTGGGACCTAGCAACGACTAACTTTAAGCGAGCCCGCACGAAGCAAGCTAACCGATACAGGAAAGTCGCGAAAGAGAGAGAACTGGAAACAGGAGAGAAAGTTTTGGTGTTACTCCCGACCGAGAACAACCAACTGAAGATCGGATGGCAAGGGCCGTTTACCGTCCTGAAAAAGATGTCTAAGGCTAACTACCAGATATCTATTCAAGGAAAGGAAAAGGTTTTCCATTTAAATCTCTTAAAGAGATACTTGGAAAGACCAGTGCCAACCTCCGACCATCTCCTGACGATCGCCAGAGCTGACGAAGATGATGATAGTGGCAGGGATATTCCACCGCTATCACAGGAAATCTTTCAAAAATGTCAGAAGCGGCGACGCTCTTTCAAGCGCGCATGGGAGACATTCCAGAGGAAGGAAACTTTGGGGAGTAGACTTGAGTAGGAATTGGAGAGAGATGGAGGGGGAAGATGAGAGGGAAGAAGACAGACACCCCGAAGCTACGGTTATAGGAAATTTAATTCCATAACGTAGACATGGAGTGCTTCCATATCTTAAGGGGGGACGTCCTGTCACGTAGGTCTTTATATCATTAAATTGCCTACATCTTCTTCCTATTCTCTCACCCAAATCCTTTTATCTTATTATCTTTCCGTACTCGTTTTTCCTGTATTTTTCGCATCACTCGGTTGCGAAAAATATTTTCTTCAGTATCCTCAAACTTTACCTTGTGTTTTTCTCATACTGGGATACGTAATTCTATTACATAGATGTCAGTCTCTGCCGGTCGAACCATAGCTGTGAATATACAGTTCTCGCCAGACATACGTCTGCAGTTTTCCCGGTCAGAGCGCGGCCCGACCGGATTTCTGGGCCTGGGGTGTGAGAAATTCGTTTCGCTGGACATGAGCAGACTTTTGGTCTACCAGTTTCACCTGACACTAACGTAGGTGCTAAAACTGCCAACCCGCTTTCGCCCAGAGCAGACGGTTGTCTGAGATATGAAACTGACACGCGTACATCTTGGTCAGTAGGTGGCAGTTACGACATGTTAGGTGTTAAACGTATCGTTTAAGCCGGAAAGGGGAGAGCATTTCGTTCTACGAAATAATAGTTCATCCTTTGTCTGGTTTAAAATATTAAACCTAGTTTGAAACTTTATCTTCATTCTTTCTCTATAATCGCAGTAGACAGGTGGTTCGCGAAGAGTAGAGCTGTATAAGCGAAGTTTCTTAGTTTGTTGCGACAATTTGTCGAACTTCTAGACTTCCATAAATATAAGCGTATAATTCTTAATTGTGCGATACCCTGTAGTGCAGTGTTTGAGGTAATATATATTATATCTAGTATTTTGTGAAATGATAAAGTGTTAAGTCGCTTATTTCATATTTCATTAGCTCTTAGTATACGAGCGGCCTTTTAGAAAGGCCGATGATCGATCTGCACTAAATAATTTATTTATAAAGATAACATAAAGTGTTATATATCAAAATGTGAAGAAATGAAACCCCTATATCATGCATGTAACTAAATTGTTCAGTGGTTTTAAACATGCATTCACCTATACATTTTCGCTGTTGAAGGGGATCGATCATCGGCCTTTCTAAGAGGCCGCTCGTATACTAAGAGTTAGTTAGATTTTGCGCAGAGTGCCAAATTTATAGTTTGTATTATTTTCTAGTGACGCATACAGTGGAAATACATAATAAATTATATCTTAGCTTACTAAAACTAGTAGCTATAAGGAATTTAATTTAACGGCTAATACTCAGTCGAGAATATTTTATATCAAACTTATAAAATGCTAGATGCGACATCAGTGAATAGTGACGGAATACGCACCATATTCCTAATTCCTGATGATCGATTTTATATAACTTATTTCACCGGAAGTTTAAATAATAAGTCAAGCTGTAGGCTTGCTGTTTTAAATGTAAGTTATATTGAGTACATATATGTAAATTATTTGATATATGTTCTTTCTTTTATATAGTGAAACGGTGGTACCCAACTTGCCAGCGTTTAGTAGCCTGAGAGACATATTTGTGAGAAGCATAGACATTTCCTATCTTTAACCACGTGGGTTTTTGTTTTGTTTCAAGTAACACGGGTCTGACAGTGCATAAGCCATCAGAGAGAGACAGTAATAGCAATCCCACTAACGGTTTCTAAAGACTAGAAATATATATTGGGCTTTTGAGCCAGTTCATATTGCTCCACAAATTTAATGTACATGCTGCCTGGCGGCGAGAATATTACAAGAAGAATATTAACATTCCGACAGAGATTGTGACTAGTATTGTGGTGACCAAATATAGTACCTGCCTGATAGAAGACACCGATCTGACATTCATTAAATCCTAGAATCTAAAGCTAATGACATTGTGCTCGGCTAACTTTCGTGCCTGGACAATATTTTATGTGACTTAATCAGACAATCGAAAACTTAGAACACCCAAGGAATCGTTCCCTGAGACAGAGAGTTCAGTACGTCTTTTGGAACTGGGGGTTTCTTGGTCGATGACTGCATTTTTCGGGTCTGTGTGAAGGTCCTAGAATTATTATGTTCCCAGAGGCAGCGAGCAAAGTTGTGAGTATATATGTGTGAGAAAGGCCATGGCTGAATGAATGAGGGTACACAGGTCTGAGTGTTATTTTACCGGTGTATTATTGTCACCCTTCTGCTGCCTTTACTTTTTTTAATCTGCAGAATTTGTTACAAAAGCTAGAGCTTCTTTTTTCTTAGGCTAAATCAGATTATTAAACTCTGTTCATACATTTACGAGAAAGAAAGAAACTTCTTAGACTCAACCCTATGTATCTATAACTCTTTGGGCCATCATCTGTTCTCTTAACGGGGCTGTGGGCTAAACCTAGAGCTAAGATCATAACGGGGTTATCATCCTTGTAGCATTTTCCTTGAATTTTATGACTATTTGTATATGTTTTTTTTCCCTTGATGTAATTTTTGGTGTTGTGAGAAGATTTTTTTTTTATGATAATAATAAAAATCTCTCTTGAACTAAATCAGTGCGTTGGTCAGCTCGTTCAAATACATATAAATTCATTGTTATAGTTTTCCCACGTCTGTGTGTTTACCTGTCGTCACGGGTATGTGCGTGCCCGTGAGTAGATAGAGATATATTAATATATATATCTGTGGTTAGACTGTCTGACGCCTTTAAAAGCGGTCGTAGAAGATAGGTGAGAGAGAGAAGATTATCTCGATTCTCAAAGACAGCCTCTATATCACATTCTATCATCTCACGTGTGGAAATTCTATTGCTTTTCACCAGCTCTCACTGTATCTATCACCCATTCCAACCTATTCAGAAGGGACCTAACCTAAGTCTTAATAATCCTATCGAAAAATCTACGACAATATTCTTGTTTCTATCATGACAAAAACATTGAGAATCATTGTTCTCATTATTACATAAAATGTGTCAACTCAAAAGTTACACTGATTCTCAAAATCTCATATAGATTACCAACAACATCTTTCTTAATATTCAGTGAACATTTCTCATTAAGTTTTACAATATCTTATACGCTTATATTTATGGAAGTCTAGAAGTTCGACAAATTGTCGCAACAAACTAAGAAACTTCGCTTATACAGCTCTACTCTTCGCGAACCGCCTGTCTACTGCGATTATAGAGAAAGAATGAAGATAAAGTTTCAAACTAGGTTTAATATTTTAAACCAGACAAAGGATGAACTATTATTTCGTAGAACGAAATGCTCTCCCCTTTCCGGCTGAAACGATACGTTTAACACCTAACATGTCGTAACTGCCACCTACTGACCAAGATGTACGCGTGTCAGTTTCATATCTCAGACAACCGTCTGCTCTGGGCGAAAGCGGGTTGGCAGTTTTAGCACCTACGTTAGTGTCAGGTGAAACTGGTAGACCAAAAGTCTGCTCATGTCCAGCGAAACGAATTTCTCACACCCCAGGCCCAGAAATCCGGTCGGGCCGCGCTCTGACCGGGAAAACTGCAGACGTATGTCTGGCGAGAACTGTATATTCACAGCTATGGTTCGACCGGCAGAGACTGACATCTATGTAATAGAATACGTATCCCAGTATGAGAAAAACACAAGGTAAAGTTTGAGGATACTGAAGAAAATATTTTTCGCAACCGAGTGATGCGAAAAATACAGGAAAAACGAGTACGGAAAGATAATAAGATAAAAGGATTTGTGTGAGAGAATAGGAAGAAGATGTAGGCAATTTAATGATATAAAGACCTACGTGACAGGACGTCCCCCCTTAAGATATGGATGCACTCCATGTCTACGTTATGGAATTAAATTTCCTATAACCGTAGCTTTGGGGTGTCTGTCTTCTTCCCTCTCATCTTCCCCCTCCATCTCTCTCCAATTCCTACTCAAGTCTACTCCCCAAAGTTTCCTTCCTCTGGAATGTCTCCCATGCGCGCTTGAAAGAGCGTCGCCGCTTCTGACATTTTTGAAAGATTTCCTGTGATAGCGGTGGAATATTCCTGCCACTATCATCATCTTCGTCAGCTCTGGCGGTCGTCAGGAGATGGTCGGAGGTTGGCACTGGTCTTTCCAAGTATCTCTTTAAGAGATTTAAATGGAAAACCTTTTCCTTTCCTTGAATAGATATCTGGTAGTTAGCCTTAGACATCTTTTTCAGGACGGTAAACGGCCCTTGCCATCCGATCTTCAGTTGGTTGTTCTCGGTCGGGAGTAACACCAAAACTTTCTCTCCTGTTTCCAGTTCTCTCTCTTTCGCGACTTTCCTGTATCGGTTAGCGTGCTTGGTGCGGGCTCGCTTAAAGTTAGTCGTTGCTAGGTCCCAACTTAGTTTCAACCTTTCCTTTAAAACCGACACATATTTACTTGCTGAGACAACTGTCTCATCCGCCTTCTCGTCTGTCAGAGACTGAAGTAAGGCTTCAAGCGGGCCCTTAATGGGTCTGCCGAATAAGAGTGTCGCTGGCGGAAATCCTGTGGAAGTATGAGGAGATTCTCTGTAGCCAAATAAAGCTCCAGGAATACAAAGGTCCCAATCTTCAGGTTTCACTTGTGCCAGTTTACTTACCAGCATGTTGAGGTTTCCATTAGCACGTTCCACGAGCCCATTTCCGGTCGGAGTATATGGCTTAGTGTGGATGTGTTGGGTCCTCAAGATCTTAACAATCTCATCCATCAACAGGTTTCGGTATGGAGATCCGTTATCCGTCAACACTTGCTGCGGGAATCCCAACGGAGTAAAAATCTGCACGAGGGCTTCTGCGACATGCTTGGCATCTGCGCATGTTAGCGGGATAGCTTCTGCCCATAAAGTGCATGTATCGACTAAGGTCAGGATAAACCTGTTCCTTCTTTTAGTCCTTTCGAAAGGCCCTAAAATGTCGATCACAACCCGTTCGAATGGTGTTCCCACTATTGGCATTTCACCCATGTGGACTGGGGGTGTCCGTTGCTTGGGTGGTACACGTTGGCACTGGGCACAGGATTTGACGTACCTGATAATATCAGTGTTTACTCCTGGCCACCAATAATGAGTGGTTATACGTTGGTTTGTGGCGTTCTGTCCCATGTGTCCGCTGAAGGGAAGAGAGTGCCCCATTTCTAGGATTTGGCTTCTGTACTGTTTCGGTACTAGGAGCTGGTTGTAACCTTGGTCAGGCTTGCCCGTTCTCCGATAAAGTACGCCATCCTTAGAAAAAAATGTCCCCGTGCTGTCTGGGTTCCTTAGCCATGGGCAGTTTCCTAAAGCAGGGTGCCAAAGTAGGGTCCTTGTATTGCGCTTCTTTAAGTTCCATAGGTAACAAGTTAGGCGCAGGCTCCCGTTCCTTCTTGGTTTGCCCTCTTGTAGTTACTGCTGCCACAATCGGCTCTTCCGGTTTCCCAATACACACGTATCTCCCGCCAAGTATGACTGGGTAGATGGGATCATCCATAACAGCCGCTTTGATCACCCCTCTGACAAAGTCAGAGTGTATCTCCACCAATGCGATGGGAAGCGCTGTAGGTGCATCACTCTTACGAACTCCACAAAGTTGGACGGTCTCTGCTGTCTCTTGACCGGGTTTTACCAGGTTCCTGGCAACAATGCAATCATAAGAAAGCCCCGTGTCAAATAAGCAAGAAGTTTGAGAACCGTTCAAAGTAACGGTACCTCGCGTTGAGGGTCCATCCCCAACAGGTTGGGAATCACTGTCAATAATTCCACCTTGCGAGACTGTTAATAAGCATCCGATGCGTTTCGGCTCGGTGTGCTCGGTCTGATCATATGTCCCGTGCTCAGGGGTTCTCCCTTTGCCACCTTGACCTTTCTGGTTACGCTGCCATGAAGGGCGGTCGGGTTGATCAGACTGTTTGGGGTGGTTGGGGTACTTGTTCTTGTAGAACTTTGGATTTTTCAGGAGGGGGGTTTTTAGGTCCAGTTTCTCTGTGGTTATTTTGGTTAGAAGCCTGAGAAGATTGCTCTAGGTTATGTTTTCGAAAATGCTCCTCCGTCGGTTTCCGCTTTGTGGCCGGTAGTTCAGCCAGCGCATTGTGATAACGCTCAGACTTTTCCAAAATGTCTTCAAGTTTTTCTGCCCCCTGCTCAGCGAGAAATCTCCGGGTATCCGCAGACAAAATGTTCTTTATTTGTTCTGTTAGAACAAGTTCCTCAAGACCTTCATAGGTAGAGGGGAGCTGTGAAAGCTCAAGGCACTTTGTTAGATATCCCTTTAGACGAGATGAGAACTGGTGAAAAGTTTCAGAATTCTCTTTCCGGCTGTTGCGAAACAGTTGCAAAAACTTGCGAGCGTTCATTTCAAAGCGCTCCAGTAACGCTTTCTTCAACACATCGTAGTCTTCTTGTTGGCTGCTTTCCAGTTTGGCGTAAACATCATACGCAGAACTTTTCAAAGCCTGGGAAAGCTTCATGTTCCAACGCGACCTCTCTAAACCGTACAGAGTTGCAATTTTCTCAAATTTTTCTAGCCAAGTGTCAATCTTCTCATTTGGACAAGGAAAACATTCTAGCGGAAAAGACATAGCAGTGAGATAGGTAGATTGAGTGTTAGAAGGATCAGTTAAGGAAGAATGAGGAGAAGACTCTCCATTGCTGGAGGTAGAGGCAGCACCACGACTTTGGAACTCTAGAGCTTTAAGTGCCAGCTCATGATGTCTCTCCTCCCTCTCCTTCTCATGCTGTCTCTCCTCCCTTTCCTTCTCATGCTGTCTCTCCTCCCTTTCCTTCTCATGCTATCTCTCCTTCTCTTTTTCCTCATGCTGCATCCTGCGGATTTCCATTTCCTCATCCATCTTCTTCTGCTGTAATAGCCGGTCTTCGGCTTCTTTCCTCTCCGCTGCTTCTTCTTTCCTCTTTAGTTCTTCTTTTTCTTCTTTAGCTTCAGCTGCTTTCCTCTCCGCATCATATCTCTCAAGTTCGTCCCTGACGAAAGCTTTCGCTTCCTCTCCTTCCAGTCCCTCCTCTCTCGCTTCGTCCCTGAGGAGTTGTCTAAGCTTTGCCCTCTCGGCCATATTATGTCAGTGACTGAGACACGTGGAGATAGAAAATAGGAAAAAGAATAACCTGGTTCCTACCACTTAGGAGAAAAAAATACCAAAAATGCGAAAGATGATATCCTTAACCCTGGGATACCTCCTCCAAAATAGAATCTAACTATCGCTGCTATTATCGGCAATAAAGCACTTAATGCAAAACACGACTACGCCAACTAAATGGTAGTTAAGATTACTTCTGAAAAAAAAGTTGCTACAGTGGAAAAGCAAATAATTATTGCAAAAATTAAAGAGAAAAATAATCCCTTAATTATAAAATCCACTCTAAGTTCGCCCCTGAAGTCAGATAGGGTAAGGGAGGCAATTAATCTAGACAAATAGTCCGAAACGCACTCCTTAGCTTTTGCTCAAACACCTACTTCTTCAAAACCCAGTGAATGTTATACACTCACCATTTTACCAGCGTTTAGTATTACAAAATCAGTAATTAACATATATTCCGACAGTCAACCTGTAACTGAAATGTATATTATTTCTTAATGCTGTGGAAAAAAAAACTTATCAGTTTGTGTGGTCAGCACGCCCGTAAACAGATCGTTAGTCTAGGGGATAAATTATTTTAAAAGATACAAAAACTCACGAGACATCACACTCTTACTCTATATCAGAATAAAGAATCTTAAAGACGAGCTGATATTTGTCGTCTCGTCTTCCTATTCAAAGTTCAAAAACCGGAAACGAGCAACCATTTGTCGTAGTCGTCTTCCTATTCTAAGTTCAAAAATCCGTCGGACGAGAACCCATTTGTCGTAGATTTTTCGATAGGAGTATTAAGACTTAGGTTAGGTCCCTTCTGAATAGGTTGGAATGAGTGATAGATACAGTGAGAGCTGGTGAAAAGCAATAGAATTTCCACACGTGAGATGATAGAATGTGATATAGAGGCTGTCTTTGAGAATCGAGATAATCTTCTCTCTCTCACCTATCTTCTACGACCGCTTTTAAAGGCGTCAGACAGTCTAACCACAGATATATATATTAATATATCTCTATCTACTCACGGGCACGCACATACACGTGACGACAGGTAAACACACAGACGTGGGAAAACTATAACAATGAATTTATATGTATTTGAACGAGCTGACCAACGCACTGATTTAGTTCAAGAGAGATTTTTATTATTATCATCAAAAAAAAATCTTCTCACAACACCAAAAATTACATCAAGGAAAAAAAAACATATACAAATAGTCATAAAATTCAAGGAAAATGCTACAAGGATGATAGCCCCGTTATGATCTTAGCTCTAGGTTTAGCCCACAGCCCCGTTAAGAGAACAGATGATGGCCCAAAGAGTTATAGATACATAGGGTTGAGTCTAAGAGGTTTCTTTCTTTCTCGTAAATGTATGAACAGAGTTTAATAATCTGATTTAGCCTAAGAAAAAAAGAAACTCTAGCTTTTGTAACAAATTCTGCAGATTAAAAAAAGTTAAGACAGCAGAAGGGTGACAATAATACACCGGTAAAATAACACTCAGACCTGTGTACCCTCATTCATTCAGCCATGGCCTTTCTCACACATATATACTCACAACTTTCCTCGCTGCCTCTGGGAACATAATAATTCTAGGACCTTCACACAGACCCGAAAAATGCAGTCATCGACCAAGAAACCCCCAGTTCCAAAAGACGTACTGAACTCTCTGTCTCAGGGAACGATTCCTTGGGTGTTCTAAGTTTTCGAATGTCTGATTAAGTCACATAAAATATTGTCCAGGCACGAAAGTTAGCCGAGCACAATGTCATTAGCTTTGGATTCTAGGATTTAATGAATGTCAGATCGGTGTCTTCTATCAGGCAGGTACTATATTTGGTCACCACAATACTAGTCACAATCTCTGTCGGAATGTTAATATTTTTCTTGTAATATTCTCGCCGCCAGGCAGCATGTACATTAAATTTGTGGAGCAATATGAACTGGCTCAAAAGCCCAATATATATTTCTAGTCTTTAGAAACCGTTAGTGGGATTGCTATTACTGTCTCTCTCTGATGGCTTATGCACTGTCAGACCCGTGTTACTTGAAACAAAACAAAAACCCACGTGGTTAAAGATAGGAAATGTCTATGCTTCTCACAAATATGTCTCTCAGGCTACTAAATGCTGGCAAGTTGGGTACCACCGTTTCACTATATAAAAGAAAGAACATATATCAAATAATTTACATATATGTACTCAATATAACTTACATTTAAAACAGCAAGCCTACAGCTTGATTTATTATTTAAACTTCCGGTGAAATAAGTTATATAAAATCGATCATCAGGAATTAGGAATATGGTGCGTATTCCGTCACTATTCACTGATGTCGCATCTAGCATTTTATAAGTTTGATATAAAATATTCTCGACTGAGTATTAGCCGTTAAATTAAATTCCTTATAGCTACTAGTTTTAGTAAGCTAAGATATAATTTATTATGTATTTCCACTGTATGCGTCACTAGAAAATAATACAAACTATAAATTTGGCACTCTGCGCAAAATCTAACTAATGAAATATGAAATAAGCGACTTAACACTTTATCATTTCACAAAATACTAGATATAATATATATATTACCTCAAACACAGCACTACAGGGTATCGCACAATTAAGAATTATACGCTTATATTTATGGAAGTCTAGAAGTTCGACAAATTGTCGCAACAAAACTAAGAAACTTCGCTTATACAGCTCTACTCTTCGCGAACCACCTGTCTACTGCGATTATAGAGAAAGAATGAAGATAAAGTTTCAAACTAGGTTTAATATTTTAAACCAGACAAAGGATGAACTATTATTTCGTAGAACGAAATGCTCTCCCCTTTCCGGCTTAAACGATACGTTTAACACCTAACATGTCGTAACTGCCACCTACTGACCAAGATGTACGCGTGTCAGTTTCAAATCTCAGACAACCGTCTGCTCTGGGCGAAAGCGGGTTGGCAGTTTTAGCACCTACGTTAGTGTCAGGTGAAACTGGTAGACCAAAAGTCTGCTCATGTCCAGCGAAACGAATTTCTCACACCCCAGGCCCAGAAATCCGGTCGGGCCGCGCTCTGACCGGGAAAATTGCAGACGTATGTCTGGCGAGAACTGTATATTCACAGCTATGGTTCGACCGGCAGAGACTGACATCTATGTAATAGAATACGTATCCCAGTATGAGAAAAACACAAGGTAAAGTTTGAGGATACTGAAGAAAATATTTTTCGCAACCGAGTGATGCGAAAAATACAGGAAAAACGAGTACGGAAAGATAATAAGATAAAAGGATTTGGGTGAGAGAATAGGAAGAAGATGTAGGCAGTTTAATGATATAAAGACCTACGTGACAAATATATAATTAGAGATAATTAAGAACAAGGATTTAAAAATTGTATAGAATAGTACCGGATCAAACTAGAGTTAGAAGGAAATGAAACTATACATAATATTGTTGGTTGTGTAAATAGGCATGCTTTAATATTCTGATATCCAACTTCTAATCTTAATAAACATTTTATTATTTGCTGTATAGTCTGTCGTCAGTGATTAAGGTAATTATTGTAATTGGTTTTCGAAAATGTTTGTCAGTGAAACAGTTAGTTACCGTGGTGACTTTGTTAAGTGTCGTCAATGACTTATGTGCTACTGTGAGATGAACTGTGTTAACAAACTAAGGTGAGCACTGGCATTTCATAATACCCAACATCACGTGCAAAGAAACATCGACAAGTAGCTGCTGCATTCTCATCAAGAAGAACCTACCTGGGTTGAACATGGTTGCACACATTCTCATGATGGTGGAAATCAACAAATGTGGCGTATAGCCTTTCTGACCACTGAACTCTTACATAAACTCTTACATGAACGTAACATGTGCCTGGTGTTAATACGGTGCAATCTGATTGAACATTGAGAACATTTGCACTTGACATTTCAACACGTTTATTTACAAAACAGAGATGGCACTGTCACAACGACACACTGGTAAAACGCTGTACGTGCCTTTTTCAACTTGTGTTTTTTTTAAATACGAGCGAATCTAATGAGTTTAAAACATCTAGCTACTTTCAGGCCCAATCAAACTACTTTCTGAACATCATCTAGCTACAAATAAGTTTCACAGCTGGCAACACTGGCGCAAACTCTCTATCCCTCCTATGTTGTCACATCATATTAAACTATCTAGTATTTGGCATAGTGCTGACAAATTCATCATGTAAAACAAATTGCCACATGAGCCACCGCTACGAGAGCATTTGAATGCTTGGTGTAGGCTTCCAGTGAGGGGACCGGCTCCATTGGTGGGTACATGCTCCGTAAGGAGCACAGATAAAATTGAAGATTATGATGATGACGATGATCGTTTCTTTAATTCAAATGTGCAGTATGACGAAACGCGCAAATATTACCTGTCTGCACTGCAGCCTAATTGTTGTAAAGCCGAAAAGATTTATAAACTAAATGTACCACTCCTACCCTTATTCAAAGTCAGAAACAACGAACTCGTTCACTTCATAAAATATATACAGTAATTTAAAATGTTGTGTCAGTTTATGACAAATTTAAAAACATAATAGAAACAAGGGACGTTTTATGATAAACATTCTTCAGATGCAAATACAGACAAGAAAACAAAGAGACAGTAAAATACGACAGCAATTAAAAAAAAATGTACCTGAAATTATTATTGTTCGTGAAAACGAACACCGCTGGAAGATAAACTTAATCATTCTGTAATCAATGACATGATAGCTTTAACGCCAGTGACGTCATATAGTAAGTTCTCTATGTGCGCGGTTAGTCCAATATGGGATCGTATCACGTCTCGTCAAGTGTCCACCGAATTGTCAAAGTTCGGTCAAAGAGAAAATCACACGTAAATTCTTCAGATATTAATTGAATAGTACAGAGAAGAAACTTTGTCAAAGCTAGGTATACAAGATTGTTGTAGTAAGTCTTCCGAGGGCCGAAGATATGTCTCCAGTCTTCCGCATACTCATGTTCAATAAACAGCCGCACAATGTGGTTAGTCGGCGCGCTGAAGTTTTTGGAAAACAGGTAAATAGCACTGCGTGATGTCGCATTCCTAATTTGAATAACTACTGGAGGTAAAAAATTATTCTCGAACACTTAATGTTCAGGCACATGTGTGACTAAGATTAAAAGCGTTTGATCAAAAATCGCTTTTGGTTGCTGTATTTTCTGACCTTTTGGAGGGTCTGGCATCTATGGACTGGGATATCATGACACACAATTCTCATAATCTTGGTATAATTACAAAAAATGTTCACGTGTTTGGACCAACGAAATGGCATCCTAGAGGGCCGTGTTTTCAGCGCGACAATTGTTTCAAACTATCAGTCCCAAGCTGGCTGCAGTCTCAGGTCTGAATTTCTCTATGTTGCCGTATCTGGAAGTTTTCAGAGCACTGGCAAAGTGTATTGGCGTCCAGAGAATACACTGAAACCCAGTAATGTTATTGTGTTACAGCATTTTTGTTTGTTTATTTTTTCCCTTCGGACAAAAAAAATCCGAGGTCGATGTAAAGCCACCCTCTCATACAGAACAAGAATAAAAATATCACACCACTGCAAGAGCCAGTGAATGCTTGTTGCAGGCTTCCTGCAATAGGAGCAGCTACATGGGTGGCTCCAAACTCCGCGGGAAGCGCAAAGGAAACTGGTGATTTGTTAATTCAGGTATCTAGCAGTCTACGTATATGCTATGTCCACACTCTCCGTAACTTTGTTACAAAGCCACAGTGTTTGTTATCTTATTTTTTGTAACATGCCTTCTCTCCATTATTCTTATATTCGTGGAAATGTGTATATGGTATAGGGTCAATGATGTTCTGAGAGCATTTTTGTTAGAACCAGTTTTTCAATCTCAGTCTGAAAGTGCAGTGTTTCTGCAAAGACACGATATATGCGTATTTGAGGAGCTCGCATTGTGGAGAAGTTTTTTTTTTTTACAAATATCTTTTTATGGCGGGGTGGACGAAAATAGAAAATGTATATCTTATGACAAAGACATTGTCAGCGTTATGATCAAAATAAATTCTTTGGGGAATAACGAAAATAAAAACATTAGAGTTGTAGCAAAACGGACAGGAACCACTCTGGACATTTCCCTGTAAGTAGTAATGTTTAGGATTCATCGTATATATATATATATATATATATATATATATATATATATATATATATATATATATATATATATATATATATATATATATATATATATATATATATATATATATATATATTTGAGATTCACAAACGGGGAATAACCTAATTAACCTCTTTATTCTGAGACGTAAACGAAAGCAACCAATCAGAAGTGCGAAAAAAGAGCTAATTAAATGCAGAGGTAGCGGAAGGGAGAACTCGTCGAAATGAAAAAATGAGATTCAACTAGAGACAGATTAACCCAATCAGACTAATGCGATGGATATCCAATCAAACTCGGGCTAATTAAAATCTTGCGGAGTGGGAAACTATGTAAGCCTGCTTCAGATTCAATTCTGGACTCTCAAAATTTCACTTAAAGATTTCATAGCGGAGTGACCTACACTTGTAGAAGTCACATAGCCACAGCCCATCGTTGAGAAAAGCCAAGATGGCCTGTGTGACGAGTACTGGAAAAGAGCCTACAGTAATCTGACAGCTTATTGTAACCTTATAGCTGCTCTCTGATTTGCTAGCTAAACAAGCATTATGTGACGTATAATGGAAATGAAGCTTCCTGTATCCGACAGCCTTTCGTGACCTCAGCGTAGTTTTAAGATTCGCTAACAAAGTCACGCATTTCTCTGCTTGTCTGACAAACCTTGTAATCCACACCTCTTTTTTTTACTTAACCATATCAAATGTCAGAGAGAGACTGAGATTGAATATTTTCTTGTTACGCTAGCTTGTACCAAACTAGCTATTTGGCTTTAACAATTGTTTACTTTACGGAGTAGCACGTATTATAATTTTTTTTTACTGTCTATGCTGTAACCTATTCCTAACCTTTTGACCTTTGGGGTTATTAACTTTGTTGGGTTCTTATCTTCTCAACGAGGGTAGGGCATAGGTATTCTGTTATATTTTCTATGCATGTAATTCTGATGTATCTGATCTTTCTCTTTTAGATATTCGATGTTGTAAAGTTTAGTGATAATAAACAACAAAAGAACTAACTGTGTGTATGTTGGTCAGACCCATACCCATTTAACCAAAATTTTTCACGTTTGTGTGTCTTGTTGTCACATAGCTGTGTGTGTGTAGGTGTTTAGTAAACTTATATTTCTCAATATAAGGGGGTGCAAGATTGTTTTATCCTAAAATCTAGTCGTATAGATAGGCTGGACTAGAGCAAATTTTCAGTCCAGAGACAGATCTTCTCCTTAAACTATTCACTCGTGAAAATCTATTTCTGGCACTTTTTCTTCTCACGTATTATCACCAACTCCTATACTCCGGCGGGACCTTAAACAACTTTAAAACCTATCTAAGCACGACACATTATACCAACTGTCTATTTCTGCAACGTATCATTTTTTCCCCGCCTTCCTTTCTGTAGACGGGCTAACGCTGTGTTTACAATCTTCTTAGACCTGTCAGTCATAGCAGGAAACAAATCCCGCTATGGTCACAACTCGTTTCATTCACGCGAGCTCATCTGTCAATCATATAATACTTGACAGACAGCACGTGAGAGAGACACATAACAGACTTCTTAGAAGTTTGCTAATGGGGAAATCAAAAAATCCCCAATATCCTTTGATCTGGGAACACGGGCATCCTACAAGGAAACCCGCTAGTAGAACAGAAAGTCTTTTGATGTCGGTAAAAGCTCCAGACGAGAAACTCTGGAAGACCGAAACGTAAAGCCTTTCATCTTAATACCTCTAGCTTCTGAATTTTTGTCTCACAAAGGAGCGTGAAATAACGCATTTGAGATCAAGAGGAATTTAATGATATAGATACAACTGTTTCTATAACCCAACTATCAGTCGTCACTCAGAGTTTGAGAAGAATCTAGCGCGCAGCCTTAAACTATTTTTTTTGGATTGTTATAAGTGATTCGTGGAGATTTAATTCTGTATTTCTGGTAAGAGGAAAATATTTCTAAGTGTTAGAAGTATTTCACGGTGATAGCATTTAAAGTTAAACACTTATACTTCACTTAGATTTTTTCTTGCTTAGATTTTTCCCTGGAAAAAGGGGAAGAGGTCGACCTAGACGACGGTGGACCCAGGACATCACAGAGAGTCTGAACTTGTCTTTGGCTGATGCAGGTCGATTTGCCCAGAATCGTGATGCGTTCAGAGCAGCTGTAATGGAGACAAAGTTCTGGAAAGAATACGTCACATGATGATGATGAGTAAGGCGTATTAAATAAAATAACGCGTAGCGATTTTCATAACCAGATATTCAATTAAAAAGTTAAACCACATCACCGAAGCCACATAGCTGAGACGAGGAGGTAATTTGTGTTTACAGTGTAGACGGTTAACCAGACCGAACTTAGAGGTGTTAGAACGACTGACAGTGGGAGGACAGAATACTGTTTATATTTAATTTTTTTATTATTGTTATTATAACGTCTATTATTTTTTTAAATGCCATACGACAAATTAACAGACACCTACAATTTACTAGATAATAATTGATAGGTGATAATTTGTGCGTGCCGCATTGTGAGAAAATAACAATAAATAACACACTGTGCGTGTGACTGCCAGCCACGAGAAGGGGCGGGAGAGTCTTCATAGGCTCAGTCTGACCTACCTCTGCGGCCAGCGGTGTCTGTGTGTAAGGCATAGGGAAAAACACCGTGTGTCTTTTAAATTCGTCAGGATTTGACAGAGCGGAGGAGAGACTATCGTGTCCCCGTCTATACATATTTATATTTACATAGAGTGGTAGCATTTTAACATAAAATGTTTCTTGTATTTTTAGCAGACCTGATCCCAAGTGGACGAACCAGCGGTCTTTTCTTTTTTCTTTTCCATTTCCATGGTTAAGAGTGTACTAGCCGGAGATACTGTATGACTATACACTATAATACTGGACTTACCAAATCCTGGATACTATTTTTATCAGCCAACAGTGGCGTATACTTGAAACATTATTATTATTTTCCCCAACACCTGACAGTTGTAATCCAAGGGAGTATTAAAATATACACTGTGCAGGATTGGCACTCTGACGAAGAGTCGGCCGATAGAAAATCCATCATCATCATTTGTAACATTGGGAGCGTCGCTAGCGTAGTGGTTACAACACCGCTCTGGCGACCGGGTGATACAGGATCAAACCCGGGCG
Source organism: Oreohelix idahoensis (assembly GCA_024509875.1). NCBI lineage: Eukaryota > Metazoa > Mollusca > Gastropoda > Stylommatophora > Oreohelicidae > Oreohelix > Oreohelix idahoensis. The sequence goes on from JAMPIV010000219.1 coordinate 601,783, forward strand.
ACGGCATTTGAGGATTTTTCGTCGACCTGGATTTGGACTGGATTAACTCGAGACCTGGCGAGGACATTTGAAGGAGTGTCGTCGACCAGGGACTTGCGGCTCCTGAGCCGACCCATCTGCAATGGGTACCTCCGAAATCGGCGAGTATTTGCCTGAATGGCGAGGGACACCTGTCTCTGTACAAGAAATAAAGGGATACTCACGTAAAATCAATGTCAGGTTAGACATAAAATAATAACCTGAGATTTCGCCTCGAGTATTAGCGGGCTTACGCAAAAAAAAAAAAAAAAAAATTTGTAACATTTGTAACAACCTGATTTTTCCAGATTTTCTAGAAGTGTTCCCATCTCTAAAAACGGTAAACAACAGGGGACCCTCACATATTCAATATTTTTAGTAAACCCTACATCACAATAGACGTTCCAGCCGAGCGGGAAACAAGACTGTTTTCCCCGCCCGCCGTCAACACTGCAAGAGTTGTCGCAACGAAATTATTCAGTTGCAATTCCTGTATCTGGAATCACATTCCCCTGTGTTAATAAAGTTCAGCCTTTGACATCTTCACTGCTATTACTCGGGTGAAATTCGTTTTGAATCAACAGAGAGCATGAGAAAATATTTTGTCAGTCTGAGAGAAGGAAGTTTGTTCCATTTACCTTAATACATACTATCTACTGAAAGGGCAGTGGTCCGAACCTTAAAATACGATACACGGCCACAACTGCATTGTCTACCTGTTTGCTCACTTTTCACTTTTTCTCATTTTCTTTCCCTCCTGTCTCTTGTTTGCCTGTCCCTGACGAAGGCCTTGTGGTCGCAACGTAGGTTTTTCTTGTCCTTTCTCATTGTAAGACGTATTACTATTTGTGTGTGTTTTTTTTTTTTTTCATTCAACTGTTTTACCCCCGTCTTACGGCAGTTCTCCTCATATACTTATATCATACCCCATTACTGACTGCATTGTCTACCTGTTTGCTCACTTTTCACTTTTTCTCATTTTCTTTCCCTTCAGTCTCTTGTTCGTCTGTCCCTGACGAAGGCCTTGTGGCCGCAACGTAGGTTTTTCTTGTCCTTTCTCCTTGTAAGACGTATTACTATTTGTGTGTGTGTGTTTTTTTTTTTTGTTTTTTTTTTCCATTCAACTGTTTTACCCCCGTCTTACGGCAGTTCTCTTCATATACTTATATCATACCCCATTACTGACTGTGTGAACGGTGATTTGGTTTTGATAGAGCGAAAGAGTGTAGAAAAAGGGTTTGAGAAATATGAATGGGTGTAGATATAGACTATTTGTCTTAGTTGAAGGGAGATAAAAGGAATGAAGGGATACTTTGAGAAAAGGGAGGAAACTCCACATATTTCGGTTGGTAGATAAAGTGTTGGATTTGGGTTAAGCAGATGTAGTGGGTTATCAGTTATGGTTTAGTAAATTAGCGTATAAAGAGTTAGTAGTAAGCTTTTAAAGAAGAGGGTATGGTGTGCAGTTAAAAACAGCAAAGGGAGATAATGTAGGATTGGGTCCCTTGCGGATTTTAGTGAGTTGAGAAAAAAAAGTATGCATGGGAAAGTCGAGATGCGTGAACACAGTTTAGGGGGAACAAAGAATGTGAGAACAGGGTTGTTTAGGGCAGTTGACATTGAGACGCGCTAGGTGTAGGAAGAGAAAAGGGTTTTCTCCCAAGTGTAAAAGTTAGATTTTATAAACGCGCTCAGCGTAAGATTTGTGTGAGAAAAACATAATCAGCGTAGGTGACCAGCAACATGTGAATAAAAGAGAGATAGAAAAACGCTTAGTACATTACTGATCAGAAATTGGTGTACGTCAGTATTTTGTGGTGATAGTATTTATTCTGAGGACAAGATAGTTGTGAAAGAAAAGGTGTATTTTCGATTGAGAACAAAACAAGGTATGTTGAACATTTTAGATCTATCAGTAGTATGTGTAGCTCAGCAGACCAGGTCTGAGCAGAGAAGAATAATAGACGAAATCTTGGCAAAGTGACAGCCCTGGCGGTAAGGCCAGTTTTCTCTTAGTGAGATATAACAAGAGACATGAAAAGAAACGTAAAAATAAACAGTCAGTACAGAAGAGAGACAAGAAGTTTCTACCTGAAGAATTATATGATATTGTGATAGCTGAAGAAAGCAAGTAGTAAGAAGACAAGAAATTGCAGTTTTGAATATTGAATACTTTTGTTGCTGAAGACGCTGTTGTTATGAAAGACTGCTAACCTTGTTAATAAAGTTAAGCCCTTGACATCTTCACTGCTATTACTCGGGTGAAATTCGTTTTGAATCAACAGAGAGCATGAGAAAATATTTTGTCAGTCTGAGGGAAGGAAGTTTGTCCCATTTACCTTAATACATACTATCTACTGAAAGGACAGTGGTCCGAACCTTAAAATACGATACACCGCCACAACTGCATTGTTTACCTGTTTGCTCACTTTTCACTTTTTCTCATTTTCTTTCCCTCCTGTCTCTTGTTTGTCTGTCCCTGACGAAGGCCTTGTGGCCGCAACGTAGGTTTTTCTTGTCCTTTCTCATTGTAAGACGTATTACTATTTGTGTGTGTGTGTGTTTTTTTGTGTTTTTTTCCATTCAACTGTTTTACCCCCGTCTTACGGCAGTTCTCCTCATATACTTATATCATACCCCATTACTGACTGCATTGTCTACCTGCTTGCTCACTTTTCACTTTTTCTCATTTTCTTTCCCTTCAGTTTCTTATTCGTCTGTCCCTGACGAAGGCCTTGTGGCCGCAACGTAGGTTTTTCTTGTCCTTTCTCATTGTAAGACGTATTACTATTTGTGTGTGTGTGTTTTTTTGTGTTTTTTTCCATTCAACTGTTTTACCCCCGTCTTACGGCAGTTCTCCTCATATACTTATATCATACCCCATTACTGACTGCATTGTCTACCTGCTTGCTCACTTTTCACTTTTTCTCATTTTCTTTCCCTTCAGTTTCTTGTTCGTCTGTCCTTGACGAAGGCCTTGTGGCCGCAACGTAGGTTTTTCTTGTCCTTTCTCCTTGTAAGACGTATTACTATTTGTGTGTGTGTGTTTTTTTTTTCCATTCAACTGTTTTACCCCCGTCTTACGGCAGTTCTCCTCATATACTTATATCATACCCCATTACTGACTGCATTGTCTACCTGTTTGCTCACTTTTCACTTTTTCTCATTTTCTTTCCCTCCTGTCTCTTGTTTGTCTGTCCCTGACGAAGGCCTTGTGGCCGCAACGTAGGTTTTTCTTGTCCTTTCTCATCGTAAGACGTATTACTATTTGTGTGTGTGTTTTTTTTTTTGTTTGTTTTTTTTTTCCATTCAACTACGGAATGTTCACAAGGATTTCGCTAACTATTTTGTAAAGATAAATCTAGATCAACAATCGGCCCATGACCTCAAAGCTGAAACGACTGGACATTGATTTTAATCGAGGCATTAGCCAGGAATGATGTGTTAAAAGGTAGTCCCCTAGTTAGTGAAGTATTCGAGCCTTCGCCATACTAGTATGGCTTCTACGAGGTGGGGGGTGACTAATTCCCTTCCTTGCTGCCTTTTACTTCCTTAACTCAGGAGCACAGTCAGGTACCTATTTACAGCTGGGTAGTCTGAGGCATGATGCTCTCAGCTTTGGATCCCGGAACCCAGTAGCTGTGCGGCGAGGTAAATGCACTCGAACCTCTGAGCCAAACGGAAGCTCTGCATTATATGGACAAAGAACGCTGTTGCAAATGACAGTAGATCAGTAACAGTGAATTGATGCATTCTTGTGACGCTTAAAGACATAAATATATAAATTAAAATAATAAAATGGTATAAATCAGTTTTACAAATTAACGGTACGCAGGAAACAGGGGACATGTCGGTGTTTGCCCTTCGTCAGCCACAGTTACAAAAGGTAACAAGGACAAATATTATAGACAGGTCAAAGAAAAATACGACTGACACTACAAACACATAACAGGATGACAAACACAGATAAGAAGAGCTATACAAGCAAATAAGAAAGTTAACAACACAAGTGATGCGCGGACACAGAACAGTAATAACGCAAGACAAATGCAAAACCAGAAAGAAAGAAATATCAAAACAAGACATTAAAGAATCAACGAAAAGCAAAGTGAGATAATTAAATAACAAAACAGGTGAAACAAGTCCTGATAAAAGTAGCAAAGCTATAAGATCAATGGAATCAAATAGTGCCGATCGCAGTTTCGTCGATAAACACTAATTTATAAACTAATCTATATATTGAAAGAAATGAACTGAAGATTAAAATGACGAAAATAGGAAGAAGAGGCTATGAAGGAAACAACGACTTCAAATAAAATTGTCATTAGCCACAGTTCACTGATCATCTATAAGCTTCCATCGCTGCCAAGTCAAACAAAAATGATATCTTCCTTTATTATTAACCCTAGTCTCCATTAAAGGGTCATATAGTTTGCGTCTAGATTTACTACGGCCCGTTAGTCACAGTACAGGGCGGTTCAAAGTCAAGTTATAGTACCCATTTAGGGAGAATTGTTTTTTTTTTTTTTTTGAAAGGGAGAAATAGTTCAATGACGCGTTAGATTTAGTTGAAGGCTATTAAGAATATGAAAAATGTGATTGCACGTGTGGAGGTTTTTATGTGTCCGCTTACCTGTAGTCACATCAGCTCACTTATGAGTATTTTGTTTACTCGCGTTAGTGTGCCTGTTTTTAATATTCGATTTTTGACTGAAAATTGGTTTTAAAATTTTAAGTGTGCTTGAAGGCAATTTAGTGTGTGAACGATTGTTAATTTGTGTGTTCATAGTGGTGCGAGTGCTTCCCTCGCGTGGATAGGAAAGTCTTTGTATGTGTGTATGCAATATATGTACTCGTATATATAATCTGACTATGGGAAAGGATGTACCATTGAGTTTATAGCGCTCAGCAGCGTTTTTGCCGATGTTCCTTTCGGCCTGTTCTTTTCTTTTCTGCTTGTTGTAAGAGCTTCATTTTGCCCAATCTGTGGTGGCACCGTTGGGAGCATCTCTTTCGTCCTCTGTCACTTGTCCGTAGAAAATATATTTGGGGATGAGGTCATCTCCAATCCAACGGATATGGTGTAGTCTGTGCTATACATGCTTTGAAGGCCAGCAGGTATGTGTGTTCGGTTCTCTAGAGTGTTGTCATTATTTGTTACTATTTATCTTTGTATAAAAGATGAGGAAAAAGAAATGGCAGAATGCGAAACTGACCCGCGTGCCCAATTCTCAACCCTTTGAAAATAAAGTTCCTTCACTCTTTCGTTCGTTCGCATCCGTTAACTGAGCGCAGAGTTGTAGAAATCTATCACCTAAAACAATATCACTATATTTGCCCTTAGTGTAACTAAGAGCGTACCGTTATGTGTTTCTGTGTTTGCTAGTACGTGTATTTATGTTACTGAAGCTGTTTATGTCTGCGAAGATTGAGTGGACATCTTAAAGTATGTCTAAGCCCTATTGAGGCTTCTTGGCGCGCACGTGACCTATCTCTTCAAGTACTGCCTGTTGACAGTGGACACGTCTGAACTTGTTGGTCAAGAATACTTCTTGTCTCTTTCCCAGCTTGCTTGCTTTTATATTTTAACACCTTCCGAATTAATTTTTTAAAACATTTTGTTCTTTACTAACGCGACCTATATTTTGAAGTGTTTTGTTGTGATTTAGTTTGTACTGCAATATACTTGTAGCGAGAGGTTTTTAAGTGTGTAGTGTCAGTAGTAGTACTGAAGAAAACAGAAATAAAATTCTGTATGAAAACAGTAAAGTCCCAGTGTTGGAGAGAAACACTGGTATCACAAGATAGTCACGGCTGTAAATGTATCTGCTTCAGAAAGTATTTGGAGCAAAGTCAGATCATACCTTGCCACCTGGCTATGTAACTATCTGTGATAATTAATAAATCAGAACAACTCAACTTCAACAATTATACAATTAATAAGTCAGCTGAGTACAATTTCTGAATTTATTATGTACATCTATCTTTTTCTTGTGCTGAATTGTGAATGTTGGAAGATGGAAATCAATGGATAAATATATTACAAAATTTGGGTGATGGTGAATTTATAATTTAAGTAATTAACTTAAAATAGAAAGTCCTTTTTGTATCTTCCACTTGTATAGAAATAAAAGTTTATCAGCTGTGCTGTTATCACTAGTGTCTGGCTATGCTAAAAGTCAGTAATTATCATCATCGACTTTGACGGCTCACATACGCTGCAGAAATCGGTCCTATTGTATACTCATCTTTAGAGTAAGATCTGTTCTTGTTAGAATGACACGCAACACTGTATTCTGAAGATCTTTGCATTAGCCCACCCACCACTGAGGGGGACTAAAGCCGAAGTACAGACAACAATCGATAGGCTCCTGTGAGGTTCCAGGCAACTTGGATTGACCTGAACTCTAGATCTCAGGTGTATGATCTCATATGAACCTTTGAACAATGATAGACATGTGGCTAGTCCGTGTTTACGGAACCCACACGTCCTAGTGTGTATGATATGAGTGTGTCTCAGATGTTTGCATATATGTGGATGATACATGGCTCAGTATGATTTAGCAATAGCTAGTAAAGACAGGTGTCTAACTGCAGAACAATTTCTTAAATGATACAGTATAATACTTGACTAAACAAAATACATGTTACACTGATTGTCACGGATTGCCTCCCCTGCTTTGCAGTAGTGGTCCCCCAGTGGCCAAAACTCAAGAGTATCTAAAATCGGTCGTCAAAGGTGTTTACCTTCGCACAAGATTACTCTTGGCAGAGTTGTAGATAGAAGGGTAAAGACGCTTCTATCTCAAGGCTGTTTCACAAGATATTTCCTAAGTCACGAACAGTGCTGTGTTGGCTGAGCAATTGTTAACTTATTATCGGTCCGCCGCCTTTTATGAAGATTTAAGCAATGGTTATAGCCCGTACAAGCCCCCAGCAGGTGTAAATCCAACGAAATTCCATTTTACAAGAAGTAGCTCTGTACAAATATATATATATATATATATATATATATATATATATATATATATATATATATATATATATATATATATATATATATATATATATATATATATATATATATATAAAATAGTCGTGCTCATACGTGTGCTTTCACACGTATAGTAACTGAGTCAACTAAGATTGTTACGTTTTAAAATAATATGTAACACATTTAATAATCAATTAGTTTAACAGGTTAAAATAAATAGAACGAAGGTGAATTTTAGATGAAAAATCAATTTGTCTTCATGGAGACTGGATAGAGGGTTTATATTAAAGAATATTTCTGTCCCTTTGCTGGTGCCTTTTATAAGCACTTAGCTAGTATAAGTGAGTCCTGCAGCCGCGGATTTCATCAAGTCTTTTGTGGTGATGACACTTGAGAGTCTGATAGCTTAGTTCCTCGAACCGTCTGATAGCTTAGTACCACGATCCGTCTGACAGCTTAGTACTACGATCTTTTAGACAAAATAAAAACAAATGCCTCTGCTAAGTACATTTGTGGGCTGCAAATTGACAGGCATTGTCTCGCTGTCCACCCACCAATGTTATTCTCTAGGAATAGTTGTTTTTGAGTATACACAGCGTAACTCAGGGAAGATGATTTGAAATCACCCATATTCTTCTGGGTATTAAAATGGGAAATTATGTGCTTGGGCAGCACGAACAATGATTTGTGCCTGAACTAATATTAACAAGTTACATATATCTCCCAAAATGATAAGCTACACTTCAGGCACATGTCATGTAATCATCACTTATCACTGTTCCAGTCGAAGACTGGGGTCACCTCTGCTGTAGGTTTTCCGCACGACTAGCACGAAACAATCACCAGCGCTTACTGTAGTGGTTCGTGAATATCCTTTTTTTTTATGTTGAGGTAGCCAGCCTCATATATATATATATATATATATATATATATATATATATATATATATATATATATATATATATATATATATATATATATATATATATATATATATATATACTGCGAATAAATTGGTCTGGAAATATTTTCTCTTATGACGCGTGATCCAATTCCTTAGGTTTCCAGTCTTAATATTTAAAGTCCTGGTCCCTTAAGTTTACAGTCTTTGTATTTAAATATGCGGGTTTACTTCTAAGTTCCAAAGTTGCCCAAATACTCGATCTGTCACTTATAATTATGGAATAATTCTAGGTTCGATGTCTCACTGGCTTCTGTGAGTTTGCTCATTTGACGATGCAATGCAGTCTCTGATCTGTGTCTCTGATTTCGCTAGATTATATCTCTCATTTCTCAGTTCAAAACCCAGATTTTACTTGTAGACCACTTTCCAATGAAAGTTAATGTCTATTCCGGCTTCGCAAACCAAACCAATTGAAAGCCCTGAAAAATATGGGTAGGGGTGTTTAATTTAATCCTGCCCGGCGTGTTTTAAAATACTACATTTTAAAATTCCATCGCGTGACCTCTTTCTAATAATGCTGTAATAATCACACCAACTAACAAACAAATCTGTGAATTCATTTCCCGGCGTAATACTTTCCGCCAAGACTGCCTACCCAAATAGATTATCGGCAATATTGATACCGAGAGGGCTCAGATGAAACGATAATCTTATTATCATCGGGGTTTTTGCCCGTCCCTCAGGCGGCTTCCTTAGATAGAAATCTGGCTTTCTGTGCGTGTTCGTGCGATGCCACGTTGCACAAACAACTGACGTCTGTTTCAAAGGTGGCCAGACTGACTTACATGATAATCGTATTAACCTGATTAAACTACGTTCACTTAGTGAAATGTACATGTGTCTGGGGGCGGTCACCGCAATAATAATGAAGATGCATATAAAATGCCAAATAATAGGACAAGTGTGAAAAATGAAGAAATGAAGTGATACTGCCGGAGTGGATGAGAGTTATAAACAGTGCACGACAGATTTCGTCACACTGATGTATGATGTTACTGTTGCCTTTCACATATGGAATGCCATGTCAGCTCTGAAAAGTGCTGTACTTTATAGCAGGTTATATTAATCCTGACAAGGACTGTTGACAGGACTCTGCTGAGTCACTGTTGGTTATATTGTCGGTTTCCATTTTTAGCAATCATACCAGTAAATACAAACATTCTGCATGGTACATTCATATCCTAACGATGTAGATCAACTAACTAAAATCCTGAAATAAACAGTGAAATTAAGTTCACAAATATATACAGTAATTCTACATACCCTCTAGGATAGATGTTAAGCACAAATTAGACTTGAATTGATGCAGTAAATCTGCACGGCAAGCATACAGCAAAGTATTAGCCTTGGCAGCTCTCTTCTTCTGTCTATCTCTGGCCTGTTTTGTGTTAGTGTGCGGTTTGAATACAGCGCTGCCTCTATTTATAGGTTAGCCGCGTACGCATAGAAGAACAAGGTCGATTGGTTAGTATCAACTTCGTTAGTTTTTGTAGTTCCGAGTGAATCTGTGCAAGTTATTATCCAAACCTATACTCCACACAACTACACACGTCTATCCCTAACCTTCTGATATACCGTCTTTCAATTCCCTGACTGTGAGCTTCCTTTCCATATACATTTGGTTGAAATTGGTTAGGATACATAATATTTACAGAATTTTAAAGTCTATCAACTTGGTAGTTTCCGGTGTGCTGGCTCAGTCAAAGTCAATTTTCTCCACAAATAATTCTTCCATTCACTATTCCTTTGAATTGCATATTCCTGGCTTTATCCTTCGAAAAACAACTATCACGTTTCGATAATGCATGTGCCTATACCAAATACAAATCCGTCCAGAATTTCGTACACTGCTGTCGCCATGTTAGAAAGTGTCATAGCATTATCGATCGGCTTTTGCAGTCTCCCACGTTTTGATTGGATGACCTCATTCCACCGTCTTTTCGTCGCCTCAGTACTTGTGGCGTAATTTGTCAACAGATGCCTCTTTCCTGATAACAAGACGGAACGCAGCATACTAGGGTGTGACATGGCGTGGAATTTTTTTTTGTTGCTTTGAAGGTTAACGCAAGGCAGCACATATTAGCCAAAGCAGATCCGGTTCGTTAAGGAAAAGTGTTGTAAGGGGGAAAAAAACATGGCGATACTGAAAATCGTATCTGCGGGAAAGAAAATTAAAAGCTACAAGCGCATGCATTGTATAATACGGTTGAAAGTGAGGGAAGTCTTGAAAGGATATGTATATATATGGAAATCCAGAAGGAAGAGGCGAAGACGTAAGTAGTATTAGAGAAATTTAAGATTTTACTGGGTCATCACATCTAGTACTATCAAAACGATAGACTTTAGAAAATCCTAATAAATACATGCCTTAACTGATTTCGATCATATGAAATGGAAGCTCCCAATCAGGAAAATAAAAGTAGGAGTATAAGAAAGGGACAGATAGAAGTGTTTAGTGTGGAGGAAAAATCGGTAGGATACATGCACATATTCACTCAGAAGGAAGGATTCTTTGAGGACAAAACTTTAGCACATCAAGGAAGCTCTTCGATACGCCCGCGATCTCACTATATAAAGAAGCAGCGCAAGATTAAAAAACACACACTTACACCAAACCGCCAGAGTGAGAGACTGAGGAAGAAAAGTAGCTGCCAATACTAATACTGTCCTATCTGAATGCAGTTCAGACATACTTCACTACAAACCAGTCCTACATTGAGCTTATATCGATTCTAAAGGGTATGTAGGATTACTAAAGATATTTGTATGAATAATATTATTTTATTTCAGGTTTTGTTTAATCAGACCTAACATTAGTCTAAAAGGGTATGCTTGATGAAGATTGAAACCCGCAATATAACCTCCACAGTCCTTGTCAGGGCTAACCTAACCATCCCTTGTCAGGACTATATAACCATGGTTGTCCTTGTCTGGGATACTATAACCTACCAGCAAGTACATCACTGACTTAGCATGTATATGTGGAAGGCAAAGGTTGCATCATACCCGTGTACTCATATTATTTTATTTATTCATGTATTATATTATTTGAAAATGTTCTGAAAGTAGACACTTGTCTTATCATGCTATATCTGACTTGTACTGAACCATGTATCATTCATCCAATACACATACACTGAGACAAACTCGCCTCATGAACAATAGGGAATATGTGTGCTCCATACAAAAGAATAGCCACATATTACTTCTTGTTCCAGGTTCATATCTGAGTCTTCGAGCTGAAGTCCTAAGTTATTCAATCCCGCTTCCTATAACTTCAAAGGAGCACAGTGGTTGAAGCTTTACAGACCTTTAGTCCCCCTCAGTCGTTGGGTGGGCTAATGGAGCAGACTTTCAGCAAGAGAGAAGTGTGTCACTACAATTGTCAAAATGATGAGTAATACAAGACTCATTCCAATGATCTATGTGAGCAGTCAAAAGAAACATTTTGTCGACGACGAATAACGTTCAGTAAATTTCCAGGATAGTTACAGATTAGTGCCAGAAAACTTGTAGAAGACTTTAGTTAAAGAATTCAATTGGAAAATCCAATAATGTTTTATTAAGTTATATACACATATATATATTGTAAAATCATCAGCTGTAAATATACTTTTAAATTTACACCATCTTTCAACATTCACCATTCGTTACAAAATTTAGAAAGAAGTAAATAAAGAGGATATATTAATTGTATTCATCAGCTTTATTCATTCACTAAAGTTGAAGTTGAGTTTGTTGAATTGTTAGCAGTAGTAGTCACACAGCGGGGGGGGGGGGGGGGGGGGGGGGGGGGGCACAGTAAGGTCTGACTGTTCTATTTCAGTTCCAAATACTTTCGCAGCCGTGACTATTGAGTAATACTAGCGAAATTCTCTGTCACTGGGACCTCACACATTCTGGAGAGTAATATTATTCTATTCCTTCTCCAACACTATTATCACACCTTAAAAAACCTTACGCTACAGTACTGCTTTATTCTATCTCCATGTTTGGCAAACATTGACCTGAGGTCATAAAGTGACGTCATTTAAGCTACTCTATCATCCTACAAAATATCCTACAGTTATCCCTTGTTTGAGAACATATTTTCCCAAAAAATAATGTTGATTGAAACGTTTGTTGGATTTAAATTATTCTAAGTCCAATCACATTTATACTGCTTTATTCCATATCCTTATCTGCCAATCAAACTAGACGTACTCATCACGTGTTGTGAATCCCTATGGAGACGTGAAGAAACAAATTCGCTGCCGCCTCTGTTTTAAAGCTGATCTGGTGCAGGTTTAATGCAAGAGGAGCTGCTGAAGTCATGGTTGCATGCTCCTTAAGAGGAAAAGAGACATGGGAGGCTACACAGCCATAAGTGTCAGAGTGTGCGAAGTATTTTGCTTGAACACCCTTGTTATCTCACAGATACGACTCAACTACTTCTGTACGAAGTTAAGATGTCTTGATACAGGCATACGAAAGTCATTTGTGAGAGGAAAAAATGCAAACGAAATTGATGAGGTCACCCTTCAAGACGGGCGGAAACAAATCAACTCTTTTTCCTAGAATACCATCACATTACTGTGGAGCTACCTCTAAAAGCGTACCTTGAAAAACGGCTTAAGCTGAGCAAGATGTATGGGTTTTATATTACCCACTGTGAAGAAAGAGGCATCCAGCATGTTTAAAAACATAAGCATGATGAAATATTCAATACAGATTTCAACATTAGTTTTCTATCCTCAAAGAAAAGAAGATGTAGCAAAGGTAGAAGTATGTCTGAAGATAAAGAAGAATTAGAAATACACCAGAACAATGTTGAAAAAAAGCTGAAACTGAAAGAGAAAAGGACAGAAATAACAAAAGCAAGCCAGTGCTTTGTTTTGACTAAGAAAATGTGTTAACACTCCCGACATGTGGTGTTCCCATTTTTCTTCACAAACACAAGGTGTGACCCTCAATCTCACTACTACTTTGTCATTGACAAGGAAAGCTTACTTTCCTTTGTGGCGTGAAATAGGAAATGGGAGATCTGGAAACAATATGAGAAAGTTATTAGAGATCGTCATGAACTCACAGAGATGACTCTTCTGTCAGACGCTTGTGTACCACAAAATGTGAGTTCTATAATGACTCTAGCTCCGGCATTGTTTCTTTAAAAACATCCTCAGATTTAACTTCTGATTCAGCAGTGCGGAGAACCAGCTCATAGTTCCACCCAAGAAGTAGACAGCGTCCATTATGTGATTCAACGACACGTCAGGCACTACGAAATATACTGTCCTCTTAGTTTGATGAAAAGACTAACAGAAATGAACAACACGCTATTATGCAGGGAAATACATTCTTTGACTACCAAGAGTGTGCAAAAGGAACAAACAAACAAACAAACGAACAACAAAATTATTCTTTTCGAACTGTCCATTTACATGCATAAGACAGCTGCAGATATTCTCATCTGCATGCAGTTGAATACAAGCTGTGTCATTCAGCCACAGAATGAACTGCAGTATCATTAAGATCTCGCTAGAAGATCCACTGGAGCATTCGTGTGCCAAATGACGTTGCCCTAAAGAAACTGAAAAAACAGATCTGAAGAGCATGTTCAAATACATAGCACAGTTGTACAGAGATTTCATGAGCACCCTGCTTAAATCATGATTTCTCTGTAGTATTTTTCCTCATATTCTTATTATGTGTAAATGTGTAGCAAAATGACTTACCTAAAATATCAGTAAAAATTGTATGCCTTTAATGTAGTAAATAAATTACACATAAACATGGCTCCTGTATCTTTTATTGTTGGCCTGCCTGAACGAGCTTCTTAAAGTGAATATTTGTGATAGGAAGATCTACCTTATCAGGAAATAGCCTCAAACTCTCACCATTTTGTTAAGAGGTGTAATCGGAAAGAACACGGAAATAAATATTTTTTTTTTAAAGCAAATGAACATCTGAGAAGAGAACGTAAGAATTAAGCTATAGATTTTAACTGAGGTTCTCCTAACATGCCCAGGCTGTCTTCACCAGGACACTGGAGATGGAATAATTATGTCACTGTCAGGTACGTATATGGAGATAGAATTAAGAAACCAAATAGGAACTGAATAATTCTGTTGGCACATTATTCTATCTCCAACTGAAAATTGCTTATAATTCGTTTTTGAAAAATGTTTTAATGTGATAACTCTTTAATGTTCAACTGATACCCCAAAACTGTGGATGCGTTTTTCTCATAACACGCTTCAGTGGAGATGGAATACAGCAGTACTAGGGCGACGTTTTCATACCACAACAAGCCTAGTGTTTTTGTTTCATGCATTACCTAAGCATGTGTATACAAATCATGTGACAATACTAGTAAAAGTAATATTGGAGCTAATGTTCCAAAGAGCGTTCCAAATAGCTTTCCTTTCGCAACATAAATACCGGGTTCCCGGATAGAAACCTGGTGTTTTCACGCTTCAGTCTACCCAGCTGTAAATGGGTACCTAACTCTGCATTTGAGTTAGGGAAGGAAAAAGCAATGAGGAAAGGAACTGGCCACCCAACCTTAAAAAAAGTTAGATCTAGTATGGTGAAGTCTCTAACACTCCATTACCCTATAACAGTATGTGCTGTAAACTACCAGTATTGCACAAGAGAAGAGTTAGGAATCTTGGATATTCAAATCGTACAACACTGATGATCAAAGGGAACAAGAAAATAAAAATAAAAACGGGTTGAATAAATGAACAACTGAAGTCTTGAATACAGCTTTGGCAACAATAAAAAAAAGATGACTAATGGGGAGCTGATGACAAGCGCCAGTGGAACAAGAGATGAGAACAAGACGCTAGAGATGGATAGGACACATATGGAAAGGCTTGGCATAAGTTTGTTGAAGGCTTATGTTCTTTGGTGGATGACAGGTGATGAATGAATGATAATAAGTCCAAACTTGGCAATCAACAAAACAAAATCAGGAATACACATGATGTGCACGTTTTTTAAGTCAGAGGAGATGATAATAACACAGCCCTACCAACAACAAAAAAATTTTTGGTGCCAAACATTTTACTCTTGATTGTACATAAATGAGGCCTGCTCAATCCAAATATCACATTTACTTGTCTGTGGCAGCTCTAGTTTTTGAGATACAGACATTTTTGTATTTCATTAATACAGGGTGACCCGAAAAAAACTTCTTTTTTTTGGGTCACCCTGTATTATTACAATATTTTTTATATAAGGCTATGTAAAAAAAACTATTGCTGTCTAGTCCTTTACAAAAGAAAACTGCTTGTTTACTCTCAGTTTCAGTTTTCCAAGAATCTTCCCAGAATTGCCTATTTTAGATTCTAAGCCACTGCATGCATATTAGTATGCTACTTATTTTATTACACTTCTAACAGAGAATGACATCATCTTCAAGAAGAGCATGTTTTCTTTCACCGCATTTATTTTGTTATATTTGTGGAGAGTACACTTTCAAAGAAGAACATAGGAAGCATATTACTGTTTTTGGGAAAAAGGCATACTTTGCTTACTTTAAAGTAAAACTAGGTGATGAGGACAAGTCTTGGGCTCCTCATATTGTTTGCAAAACATGTGTTGAACACCTGCGACAGTGGACTTATGGGAAAAGAAAATGTTTAAAATTTGGAATTCCAATGGTTTGGAGAGAGCCCAAGAACCTCTATGATGACTGTTATTTCTGTGTTGTGAATATTAAGGGAATTAATGGAAAAAATCACAAAAAGTGGAAATATCCAGATTTAGATTCTGCTAGGCGACCTGTTCCACACGGAGATGACATACCAATTCCAACTTTCAGTCAGATTTCGGATTCCCTGCTAGAAGATGAGAAAGCAGTGGCATGTGGAACGACAAGTGACAGTGATAGTGATTTCGAAGATGATATTTCAGATGCTCAAGCTTCGACCAGCTTGAACTAAATGATCTAATCCGAGATCTATATCTCTCCAAGGAATCTTCAGAACTTTTGGCTTCAAGATTGAAAGAAAAAAAATTACTGACTGCTTAAACAAAGGTTACATTTTATCGCAGCAGAGAGCAGGGTTTTATTCCATTCTTTTGTAAAGAAAACAACCTTGTGTTTTGTACTAATGTAGGAGGTCTTGTTAACAAAATGGGTGTAAGTTATACACCAGATGAGTAGCGACTTTTCATTGACAGCTCTAAAAGAAGTTTGAAGGGTGTTCTCTTACACAATGGTAACAAATATGGCTCAATTCCAATTGCTCCTTCTACTACAATGAATTAGGAGTATGCTACAATAAGAACAGTTCTGGAAAAATTGAAGTATTTAGAACATAACTGGATGGTTTGTGTAGATCTTAAAATGATGAACTTCTTGCTTGGCCAGCAAATGGGATTCACCAAATATCCATGCTTTATATGTTTGTGGGATAGCAGGGCAAAAGATATGCACTGGACAAAGAAACAGTGGCCGTTGAGGGATGAATTTAAAGTTGGAGAAAAAAATATTGTCAATAAGCCTCTCATTGATAGAAAAAGAGTTCTACTGCCACCATTTCATATAAAGCTTGGCTTGATGAAGCAATTTGTTAAGGCACTGAACAAAGATGGTACCTGTTTTAATTACTTATGCAGAAAGTTTCCAGAATTGAGCATAGACAAACTTAAAGCTGGAATTTTTGATGGACCTCAAATTAGAAAGTTAATAAACGATCCAAATTTTATTGATTCCATGAACAAAACAGAGTCCACAGCCTGGTCATCATTTGTTTTAGTTGTGCAAAACTTTCTGGGTAACTTTAAAGCAGACAATTATTCTGAATTAGTTGGAAACATGCTGTCGAGTTTTTGTGAACTTGGATGCAACATGAGCATAAAATTGCACTACTTCCATAACCATTTACATTTATTTCCGGAGAATCGTGGCGACTTTAGTGAGGAGCAGGGTGAAAGATTTCACCAAGATATAAAAACAATGGAAGAGAGATACCAGGGACTTTGGGATGCCCACATGATAGCAGATTTTTGTTGGACCCTTAAGCGTGACTGTCCGGGCATATCACATTCTAGGAAGTCCTCGAAAAGATCCTTTTTGCGTGTTGACTAAACAAGTGCTAGTGATAAAGTTTTATTACATTTTTGGTAATATATGCACAGTAATTACATATAATATGAATGCAGACTAAAGTCAAAATGCCACTGATAGCACCTAACTCTAGGATTGTACATAACAATTGCCCTACTAATATGGTCATTCTTAGTTATCTCAAAAACTAGAGCTGATAGAAAAAATCTGATTACATTTTTGGAATCAGCAACCCAAAATTACCCAAGAACAGCTATAAAAGTTAAGGCACCATGTTGCGTGCATATTTTGACGCACATATTACAAAAATCGATATGGCTATTTAATATGAAAAAAATATAGACATTCATTCATTTGTGTATGAAAATGCTGTCTATGGTAAAAGCGAGAGAATCCATGTTTGATTCACACTTTTGATTATAGGAGTAATCGTTCTGGATATTGATCCGGCGCAAGGATATTGCGCTTACGTTTGTACTTATTTTTTAGGGCCAGAAAATATATTAATTTGCTTATTGTGTTTATGGCCTGAATTCATATGTATTACATATTATTAGTACAAGTAGAATCAGTCCTATATTGTATATTTTGGATGGGTAGGAGGGACTAGATTCTGGTTATTCCGGTCTAGCGGAAGTATGAGTTGTCTTGACAAGTCGTGATGAGTTCCGATGTACCGTGATAATGGTGGGTACGCACTTTTCAAAGGGCTGGTAGATTCTTAAGGAAATATGATGCATGAAGTGGTTTTCTTCTAAAGGAGATGGCATCTCTACTATAGTTTATGTTAGAGACTCTCCTAAGGTACGGTACAATGTATAATTCGGACTCCATGTATTGCCAGACCCTATTTTGATGATCTCATGTCGATTCGACCTAGATGGAACATTGTGCTTCGTATCGCTAGGGTCGTGTTTTGTATCGACAAAGATGACAGACTTTCCTACAGCGGTTATGGCTACGTGAATTAACCTGATCACCGTAGAGCTGTATGGAAACATTTATGAAATCATTTATATACCCATTATAAATTAACTCTGGCTTATATTCTCCTTCCTATGAATGAGTGAACGACAACTCAGGGAGGCAGCCACGTTAGATTTCGGTCATCATATGTTTTGATCACTGCCAAGAGAACAGATTATTTATCCTATTATCGGACAGTGACCGGGAGATCTCAATCTTGCTAGAAACCCTCTTTCGTGGTTTCATAATATATACTACAAACTATGGACGTCAAGTAACTTTAGTTATTTATCGATCTGCCTTCACTGACGCGTTTAGTCAGATAGGGGAATGCGGCCATAATGTATCATGACAATTGAACTTTTGATGTACTGCCCATTATTTCTGCATGTGTCATGACTTCAGATCTGCTATGTATACCTACAAATTGATATGTCAACATACCATGAGGTACTCGTATGTCCCAGTGTGTACGTCTGAATAAATTGAGTAAACAAAGATTCCAGCAGTCTGCATTGGTGCCTTGTAGACACAAGTGTATGAGTGGTTATATTGGTCAGCACACGAACAGTACACCATTCGCGGTAATCACACTCTACACTTCTACTTCATACATACACCATCCTGCGTCGGTTGAAGTGACCAAGTTTAGGGCCTGCTTCCCCTGGAGCCTTTGCCTTCCCTAACTCAGGACTAGGGTGAGTTACCCATTTACAGCTGGGTAGACTGGAGCATGCCTGATCTCAACAACACACCACTCTTCCTTACAGAGCATACAGACTGACACTTTACAGAGTGGAAAGAAGAAAAGAAACTTTACACACCAAAATGTGTGTATACCAGTGTAATCGGTGGAATGACGGATAATTTTGAGAGAGTACAAAGGATTATAGGAGTAATGCATCTTCATGCATGTCGTACAAGGTGACTGATCAAGATTGTGCATGAGGCTGGCAACCTCATCATGAAAAACGAATTGCCACAGAAACCACCGTTGCAAACTTCTTGCTGCATCGTTCCTGCAAGTTAACCATCTACACTAGAGGCTCCGTCAAGAGCGGGAGCGCAAGGAAAAATGGAGATAAAAAAGAATTAAATATCCGTTTAAACTGAAGCAGACATTTAACTAATAAGAAGATACTGATTTCAAGTAATGACAAATGAGGAAGGCTACCCCTTGAATGACAAGCGTGGAAAAAGGTGATAAATATAACCGCAAGGTTTAAAAAGTCCCAGAACAATTGGGATGTTTCACTTCCCAGTGTGTGGACAGTTCGTCTGTGTGCAGTCGGAAAGTTGATGGCTGCGAACGAAGAACGACCTGATGTCACATTTCACATTGCACGAGCACTTCATACATTGCAGATCGTTGATCTATATTTGTTTCAAGGTAAGCATATGTATGCCCCCGTGTAGGTCCTGAATGTCTCTAGGGAAACAGCGAAAATAATAGGACTACTGATTCCGTAAGCAAGTCTGACAAGGCGACTGATATGAGGTGTTGTTTTGGACTGGCAACCTTATCATGAACAATAAACTGCTACACAAACTACTGCTGCAAGAGTACATGATTGAGTTGGTGCAGGCTTTCTACAATTGAACCAACTGCAGTAGTTGGTTCATGCTCCACAAGGAACAGACAGGGAAATAATGACGATAATTATCAAGAATGTATATTAATGCCTCAGAGGCGCATTCCCATAGTCAGTTATAACTGAATGGGCAAATACTTGTATGAGGTATATTTGCCACAACTCTGTCAATGTTGCAAGACGTTTAAGCCATTGTTTCATACATTTTATTGCAGCCTAAATTAAACAGATGTCTTCTTCAAATTTATCTCAACGGAGTCAAGCTATGAGTGACTGTAGATATGTGAGGCATTCTCGTAATATCTATTACTAGCAGATATACTTGGCGTTGCTCAAAAAAAACAATAACTGAACTTTTAATGTATCACTCGGTTGCGATACATGTGATACACCATTATTTTTTGAGCAACCGGGACCCTTCCCGGTTAATTCTCGGATTAACCCAATGACAACTATACATCTCACCTCTAGAATATCTACTCCAATCATGTACTCCACCATACCTCTCACCTCTAGCACATCTAATCCGATCATGTCATCAACCATACCTCTCACCTCTTGCACATCTACTCCGATCATGTCCTCAACCATACCTCTCACTTCTAGCACATCTACTATAATCATGCCTTCCACCAATACATCTCACATCCAGCACATCTACTTCAACCATATCCTCTATTGTAACTCTCACTCTTAGCCCATCCACTCCAATAATGTCCTCCATTGTCCCTCTTACCTCCAGCACACTTACTCTAGTGATGTCCTCTATTGTACCTTTATAGAACTATACATCTCACTTCCAGCACATCTACTCCAGTAATCCTTTTTGTCGTTTATTTATTTTTTTTTTTTTTTTGTGGGGGGGGGGGGGGGGGGGGGGGGGATTTAAACACCAAAATTGCGACCCCGATCTTGTTAAATCTTTTTCTTTTAATGGATAATTCATTGTTATAGTGATCCAAGATTAATCTTAATGGAAACAATCCAATAAATGTGTAGCTTTCATTACCAAAAACGTTGTTTCTGTAGGAGACAAACCGCGGACGTTCTAAAATATAGATAAGACCACTTGTAAGTACAGACAACTGCATCAAAATGCAAAGTGACCCAAACTTTGGCCATACATGTCAAACGGGACCAAAGAAAAGGTCAACAACCTATCGCTTACCCTAACGCCTAATCTTACTGCTTACTGTGTTCATTTCACCTTATTGCTCAAAATAAACATCTTTAGTAACTTGACAATAAACTATTCGATTATGCTGTCGAGTAGAACAAACAGGACAGTTTAAACTTTTAACCATTTTAGAACTTACAAGGGGATTGACATAAGTCTGGGGCCTGACCATGAAGGAGTCACAGGAGGAAGATGAAACTTGGCACATTTAAAGTTCATCATATTTGCACTGAATGTGTGAAGTACGCGTTTGTTTCTTCAATGGGTTTTCCCGCTACTGTGCACGGCGCAATGTATCCTATTGACCGGATCTGCTGCTCCAAAGATTTGACAAAACAATGGAAAAGAAGGAGGCCAGAGCTGTGATAAAATTTCTGATGTTTCAAGGAAAAACACCTACAGAAATATACAGGAAGATGGAACCAGTGTTTCGTGATTCTTGTCCTTCATATACTTCGGTAAAAAAACTGGTGTCAACAGTTTAAGTGCGGCCGCTCAAATGTTGCTGATCTGCCAAGATCTGGTAGACCAGCCTCAGAGTGCAACGATGAAAATGCAACAAGAGTGAAGAAAACCATTGACCAGGATCGAAAAATGACAATTGTGGAGATAGCTAGTAGAGTAAAACTAAATGAAAGAATAGTTTATCGAATTTTACACAACAGACTGAACATGAGAAAGTGTGTGCACGCTGGGTTCCGCGACTGTTGACACGTGAACAGAAGCAAACGAGGGTAAATTGCTGTCATCAGTTGCTCAAAAAGTGTCAGTCAAAAAATTTTTGGGAGACCATGGTGACAGTAGATGAGACTTGGGTACACCATTATGACCCCGAATCCAAAATTGCCAGCATGCAATGGAAAACCCCGGGCTCCCCAACACCTGTCAAGCCGAGAGCGCAGATATCTGCAGGAAAAGTGATGCAGACAGTTTTTGGGACGGCAAAGGTGTCCTTTTGAAAGATTATCTGCCTCGCGGCAACACAGTTAATGGACAGTACTATGCAGATCTTCTCACCAAACTAAGAAAGGTTGTGACCAGGAAACGAGGGATAACGCGCACTCAAAATCTTCCTATGCTTCAAGACAACGCGCCCTCTCACGAAGCACGGCTTGTGCAGCTAGCAGCCAACGATTTGAATATTGAAATTCTTCCACACCCACCATATTCTCCAGATTTGGCTCCATCAGACTTTTTTCTATTCCCAAATCTTAAAAAAACAGCTAAAAGGAAATCATTTTGACAGCGATGAAGAGGTTATACTGGCATGTGATGACTGGTTTAGTTTGAAAAATAGGGTGTTCTACTCCCAAGGTCTTTTCAAGGTCAAGCAGAGATGGCAGAAGTGTGTCAATTCAGACGGTGGCTATATCGAAAAGGAATAAACACTATACAACATTTCAGCTCTCTGTGACATGTCCTTCATGGTCAGGCCCAAGACTTATATCAATCCCCTTGTAAAATGGAAACAAAAACGGAACTATTTCTTCTTGATTCCCTCTTATTTACGACTAGAATAACAACAGCGTATTTTCTAACTGTTCCCAGCATGCAAGGGAACGCGGTATAATTATTGACAGACTGGCTATCATGTTTGGTATATTGCCAATAGTAGTACATCAAGCTCAGGACGAACTTGTTTAGACACATTAAATGTATACCTGAATTCTAGAATTATGTGGACAAGTTCACAGATATGTATCACATTACTACGCGCAACAGTTGTTATAGCGCGGCACTTTGAGATCTGTAGTGGTCTAATATAATTACTATCGACAGAGCGTCTAGGCAATTTATTTCAATCATTCGGTTAAAGGAAACTTCTCAAAGGGCAAAAAGTCATTTACTCTTACTTTTCACAAAAACGAAATTCTTCGTTCATTTTCATACGTCGACATGAATATGTTCAAAGACAGCAGTAGTCAGCTTCAGGATTTTTGTATCTCCACAGAGTTTTTCTATCTATTAATGGAACTGGCGATGGCCATATGCGATGTCCATGTTCTTCATATGTTGGGCATCTTTGAAGTACATGTTCAACGGTCATTTTACCAGTGTCACAGTTACACTTATCAGTAGTTCCGATTATTAGCTCGTTGAATGGATGGGATCCCAGTCTGATGTGGCCTGTGCGATGTCTGAAGATTACGACTTGTTCAATTCAGTTGAGCTGGTAATGAGCATTGTTATTTTTGGAGACCCGGATGCTCTGCTTCCCACTTGCTCCTGTATCTGCTCTTGACAAAACTCTTGGCCCCATCATAAATTATGCTTTTGTGAAGTTAAGGTAAATTTCCACCTTACTTTGCCAATCTGTCAGCCTCTTCATTTTTGTCGATGATGCAGTGAGATGGCATCCACTGTATCACAACTTTTGAATTGCTGACATAGTTTGTCGAGTGTTACTCTTAGGTCATCCAGGTCGGATGACAAGAATGAAAAACACCCCGATATAACCGGTAGGTTAAGAAGAAAGAGTTGCCCAGCCTAGGAACTGCCTAACATCACGCAAGACACTAAGTAAACGAACGGGAGAAATGAGCATTAAGACCTACAAGCTGAGAGAGCCAGAAGTTAAGACCAGATATCAGGAGCTTATTGCTACAGCGGTGAGAATCACAGAAGAACAGCCTGATGACTTGGAAACCCTCTGGTTTAAATTCACGTCATCATACAGCTGCTGCAGAAGCATGGGGTGAAGTCCGACTTGGGAACAAGAGAAAGAGGACACCTTGGTGGACAGAGGAAGTCAAAGAGAAAAAAAGAGAGAAGAAAATGGCATGGAAACAATATTTAGGGGCTAAAAACACAGCAGGACAAATAGAGAAATATAGAGAATATGTGATACTCATAACAGAAGCAAAGAACAAGGTGCTAGCAGCAAAACAGAAGTCCTGGGAAGAATTTGGAGAAAAGCTTGAAAAAGATGCGCAAGAAAACCAGAAATTGTTCTATAAAACCCTAAAGAACATGAGGAAGGAAAAACAATGCCCTCTCAAATTTATAAAGGACAAGCAAGGCAAATTGCTTACTGCCCCGAAGGAAGTAATTGAAAGATGGAAAGAATATTTCTCAGAACTCCTGGATGGTGAGCAAGGTCAAGCATCAGCAATGATAACCACTAGCACAGAAGAGAAAACCAATGGTGGTGAAGATGACATAACGATGGAAGAACTGAAGGCAGCACTGGAGAAAATCAAGATGGGCAAAGCAGCAGGGCATGATGGTAAAACACCTTAAATGGTTAAGTATATGGGAGCATCAGGCGACCGATTACTCTTAAGGGTCCTACAGGCAGCGTGGTGCAACAAGACCATACCAAAGGATTGGGAGATTGCCATCATAACTCCAATTTTCAAAATGGGTGACAATCGACAATGTGGAAACCATAGAGACATATCCCTTCTCAGTGTCCCTGGTAAAATCTACTCTAGAATGCTAGAGCAGAGACTCCGACGCCTAGCTGAGCCACAATTGGATGAGGTCCAGTGCGGATTCCGAGCAAACCGAAGTACTCAAGACCTAATCTTCACACTCAGACAGCTGAGTGAAAAGGCCCTTGAGTATAAGAGTGAAATCCATCTTTGTTTCATAGATCTGGAAAAAGCGTTTGACAGGGTCCCCTGAAGCAAACTTTGGGACTGTTTGGCAAGGAAGAACATTCCAGCACCTCTGATTCAAGCTATACAGAGCTTCTACAAGTCTTGCAGAAATTATGTGAGGACAGCAAACCATAAGTCAGAAGAGTTCAGGACCACCACTGGTGTAAGACATGGTGATATCCTGTCACCTTATCTTTTCATACTCCTCATGGACGATGTCATCAATGCATGTAAGGAGAGAGCAAGAAAGGATTCAGTGGGGTACTGGAAGATGAGACAGGTCTGTATTTCGGAGCTGGCATTTGCTGATGATGTTGCCCTGATTGCTAAATCAGAGGCACATCTCCAATCCAACCTGCAAGTCTAGAAGGAAGAGCTGGAGAAGAAAGGGATGGTCATAAGCAGCTCTAAAACAAAATCCATGATGATATCACGAGAAGAAAGAAGACATCAGATTAAGCTGGGAGAATGGGTCCTGGAGCAGGTCGACCACTTTAAATACCTCGGAGCTATTATAGACCGAAAGGGAGGCATCAAAGAAGAGTTGGCCACTCGAAAAGCAGCAGCTGGGAGACTTTTTCAGGCCATAAATCGAGGATTCCTCAGCAAGAGAGAGGTTGGTAAGAGAACGAACATGGCTGTATACTAGGGTTCCCATAATGTTTTGTTTAAAAACCGGGACATTTCCAAATTTTTACCTAAAAAACCCGGGACATTTTGTAAAAAAAACGGGACATGTTAAAAATTAAGGTAAAGCACAAATAAATCTATTATATATTATATGTTGCACTTAAAATAAGATACTGGTATAAAAATACACATATTATCTGCTGATATAGCAATAACCTTTTTAAGGAGATCTGACGTCTGTAACACTTCCAACACATAAGAAAATAACAGTTCTGAAGTTTCACCGCCTAAATTAACTAACTCTAACACCTTTACCTTTACACCTTTTGCTGCAAGATAATATCTCACGACCAGAGGCACTAACTTCTTGTCCAAGTGGTTTGATGAGTCGATTAATACTGATATGAAACGAGCTTCTTTTAGCTCTTCTTCAATCTGCTTTGTCGCAAATGGCGCAATAACATTGGTGATTATTGCATTGCACTTTGTTTGCGAACATCTGAATTTATCGTTGAAAAGTTTTTTCACGATGGCTGCTGTGCAGTCCATGGACTTAAAGCTGTGGTTATGCACCGCCGTGTGATAAGCGAAGGTTGCTTCCTGTGCTGCCAATGATAACTGTTTTTCCATTTCCTTTTCACTCTGGGTTTTCGCATTTAAGAAATGACTTATACTGCTGTTGGAAGCCTTACTTTCAACAGCACCTTTAAGTTTTACGTTTTCGCGTGGTTGACTACGTCTGACCGACCACCATGTGAAATGCAAAATTTAGAGCTGCATAAAGTACATTCCACATTTTCATCTACACCTGTGATGAAGGGAAATTCTCTTGTAATGTTAGCATTTATACTGCACTTACGTTTCGGCATTATGCGGATGAAAAACGATAAAAATACTGTATAATAATGCTAATACGCATTAAATCATTTGGTAGATGATCACTGAACACTGTTTTGGTCGACTTTCGAATTTTTGTTCGAGATTCAAACCGAGGGTCCACTGTAACCGGAAATTGATAAAGTAACACTACTAAAAAACGGAATAAAATCCGTTACCCAATGATTTTTTTTTTCAGGAAGGACCCTTAAAAAGCGGGACATTTGGAATAAATTCGGGACACCGGGACATTTTATCAAAAAACGGGACTGTCCCGGGAAAAACGGGACGAATGGGAACCCTACTGTATACCGCTCCACCTATGTCCCAGTCTCGAAATATGGATGTGAGTCATGGGCAATGACTACAACCCACAAAAGCCAGATCCAAACCTCAGAAATGAGGTATCTGAGGAAGGTGGTTGAAGTAACAAGAAGAGAGATGGTACGCAACCAGACGATACGTCAAGGCCTAAAATCCCACCCCCTGCAGACCCAAGTAGAACAGTCCCAACTAAGATGGTTTGGCCATGTCTGCAGAATGGGAGAAGATCGGCTACCACGACAAGTATGGGAAACAAAGAGCCAGGGATCCAGACCCCTAGGACGACTCAGAGTCAGATGGGAGGACAACATTAGACAATCTTTGAAGGACCGAGGACTAGAATGGAACCAGGCCAGGAGGAAGACAGCCGGTTTCTTTCAAACCTCTACACCTCACGGTAGAAGGGGAACGACTAAGTAAGTAAGTAAGGTTAAGAAGAAATAAAGGGGCAATATGACTTACAATCCCCGCCTGTCACGCGGGAGACCGGGGTTCGTTTCCCCGCCGGGGAGGAATATATTTTGTTGTTGATTTTTTGCCCAATGGGCTGATCACCCGTTGGCTTGTCACACCGATTACGGAAACAACGGCAGATGGATCTATTTGTTGTTGCCCTAAAGACGCCGCTAGGCGTGATGGGAAACTACAACAGAGAAAATCAATCTGCTGTTGCCCTTAAGACGCCACAAGGCGTGATGGCCTCTGACTGCTTGGTCGGTCTTTGGCTAAGGACGGAAGAAGAAGAAGAAGAATGACTTACAAGAACAAAAGACCAAAATAAAAATTGACTACATTATGGCCACAAAGAATTCGTCTCGGACAGTCGAACAAAAACATAAAAGAAAACAAAAAGGGCATCTAAGTGAAAAAACATGAAAACTTTATAAAAATGATTTAACTGAAGAGTGCATGTAGTGATGGAAAATATTGGGTCGATCTCTTCTCCTCTCCGGCAGTAGTCAGTTGCATTTGTTGTGAGTACTGATTACGGGAAATTTCAGTGTTCGGCATATCTATATATATATTTATTTCATCACAGACTAGGAATGCTCTATGTCACTGACTATAACTGATAACTGTCACTGAATTTGACAGATCACTGTCACTGTCTATGACTTCTCACTTATATTGCAGATAATGTCTCTATGAGTACTCATCTTTTGAATAGACTCTGTTCTTGAGTAGTGATGACACTGTAACACAAGTGCTGATAGTCTTCACCCTAGCCCACCCAAACAATAAGGGAGACTAAGGATCTTGTGCAGTTTCCACCGCTCTGCCCCTGTGATGTTTACAGGTAGCTGGGCTGAACTGACACTTAACTTCCAATTTGAATGATACAATTTAACCTGCAAATAGGGAGTGACAATTGGCTAGACGTGGTGTTCCCTCCTCCCATAATATATTAGAAATGAGCGTGTCTCAGATGTTGCATGTGTGGTGAATGATACATGGCTCAGTACGATTCAGATTAGAGAGACAAGCTAGGTGTCTACATGCTCAACATTTTCTCAAAAAATATATATACATAAACAATCAATTTAATATGTTTCACATGAGTATGATGCACCCTTTTTCTTCCACATATGCCATGCCAAGTCAGCTATGAAAGGTGCTGTACTTTCTGGTAGATCATCGTATTAGCCCTAACAAGGACTGTTATGGTTATATTAGTCCTGAGAAGGACTGTTATGGTTATATTAGTCCTAACAAGGACTGTGGAGGTTATATTGGTCGGTTTCCATCTTCATCAATCATACTCAATACATACAATATTATGTCTAATACCTTCAACACTTAACCTAATACCTGAAATAAAAGTGATATTAATTTCACAATTATTTACAGTAAGGTTACATACCCTCTAAGATCAATTTAAGCTCAGATATAGACTATTGTTCGTGAAGTTTTTCTGCCCTGCATACAATATGGTCACGTATTATCCTTGGCAGCTCTCTCTCTTCATCAGTCTTTCTCTCTGGCTTTCCTTGTGTTAGTGTGTAGATTTGAATAAAGTGCTCTGTATTTATAGACAGACGTGAATGCATAAGGTACCCCGTTGATTGGTTCATTGTGTTTTGGTCCTCGTAGATTTCAGAGACACCGTTCGAACCAAACTGTCGATTTCTCTTACCAACTTTTCCTCTGTCCAATTACACTATCCACCCCTTTCTCGTATTCCTCCTTTTGTTTCCCCTATTTGGGAGCTTTCTTTCCATATAATTAAAATTGAATTGGTTAAGGTATAACATTTATAAATAATTTAAAAGTCTTTCGTCATGCAAGTCTTTGACGTGCAGACTAAACCTAACCTCAATTTTCTCTCAACCCACTTTATTCTTCCAAAATTCCTGTGAAAGGTACATACCTAGATATGTCCTCCGAAAAATTCAATAACTTTCAACCCTTTATAATAACGCATGTGCTCCTAGCGAATTTAATTCCGTCCAGAAAATGCGACTGAGAGATCGCCTTATTAGCTTTCCCCTGTAAAACATGTCCAATTAGTGCAGCCTTTTGATTGGCTGGCTATATTCGTACTCCCACGAAATATTTATCACGCTACGTCACACATAGAGTTTCGCGGTCCGTTCGGTCTTTAAAATAACGAAGCGTGTTTTTTCCATTCTGCTACAACCACCACTGCCAGTGCTAGTTACTGCTTTATTGCGAGTGTCTTACAGAGAACCTAAAGCAGAGTCCCAAGTTTCATAGGGAGCAGGGAGTGAATGATGAAAGAAAGGATGTACATTGTTAAGTCGTGTTTTATTAAAGGGAGTTAGGTGTTAACGATTTATATGTATGGGTCGGATTTTTGTACACACGTTAGTTAGCACGCTTTAGTGATGAGATGATTTTTTGAGTTGGGGGCTTATTGCTTGATAATTTTTGAACACAGCTCAACTGTGTGGTTGCTAGTTTGTTTTTAAAAAAAATAGGATAAAGAGAGTTTTCAAATGTTCTTAGTGTGGTTTTTGGGAAGAGACGGGTTGAGCTGAGTGATAGTCTCACGCGGTTAGTCCGCGCATGAATAATTTTTACTGAGTTGATCTGAGATGCAGTAATCTCGTGACAGTACGTTCCTGGCAGGGCTTCGGGATGGTGTATTATCCATCTCGCTAGTGTGTTCCAGTGGGTTCTTTTTGTAAAGGAGAATATTTGATAAGTACAGAATTTATATATATATATATATATATATTATCGAAGTGAAGATAGAGAGATTTACGGGAATGTTTTTCTCCCGGTTTATTTGTCATACAAAGCCTTGGATTGCACGGGATTATTGTTATACTGCATTTTGTTGTTCAAAGCTTGGATTATGATGGATTATTGATGTACTGCGTTTATTACTCAAGCATTGGATTATGATGGCTTATTGTTGTACTGCATTTGTGTTCAAAGCCTTGGATTTACTATGCTGGCTTGTTTATGTATAGTACTGATTATTCAAAACCTTGGAGTAGGTCAGCTCAAGTTATGTTATTATGAACCGTGATGCATGCGGTCCCGGTTAACGGATATTTGGATTTATTCACCCGATGCTGTATGTTTATGCTGTGAACTATTTATACCATGATGTCTACGTCACTGTGTCGGTAATAAACCGTGTATAACGTTACCAGTCATTTCAACATTTCCTGACTCTTACGTTTACTGTGGTGTGTGGTTCCAGTCTGTGATGGTATGCCAGAACCCTTTGCATTTGGGTATGTTGACAGTCACTCACTCACACACCGGTCGGCGATCCGTAAGCCCGACCTAAGCTGATCGTCATTATCAGCGTATATATATATATATATATATATATATATATATATATATATATATATATATATATATATATATATATATATATATATATATATATATATATATATATATATATCAGCATTGCCTTCTTTCCACCACTATAAACTTGGCTTAGAAGCCGAAGTATTGGCCAGTCTTAATCTGCTACAAAACAAAATGTGTTAAAGAAAATAAACTGGTAACATACATAATCTTTATTGTTAACATTTTCAAACATGGTAGATGTTACGGTAGGTGTAATGATGTTAGCCACTTTTATAGTGAGCTCTTTTTTAAGTTTACGCATTGAAGGGTGTGAGAAACGAGAGCAAACGCCTTTTTGCTCCATCTTTTCCTACATTTTTCATATTGTATTTTCTCCGACATTTGCTCTTTCATCCCATATTTGCGACCCACATTTGCTATTTCATCGTTGTGATTACTCGCGACCGGTATCTAGAGAACCACATTTGTTCTTTCATCGGGGGAAATAAAGTCCTTTGATTGAGTCCACATGCCTGACATTATCGTTTGAAGCCCACATTGCATCGTGATAAATCTGGTAAAAACACATCTGGTCATCCTAATCAAACATCTGGGCATGCTGTAAGTTCTGTGACACCACATTGGACGCCCAGATTTTCCAGGGGAAAACGTCTCATGCTGTAATGGTGTTATCTTTGGTCGGCTGCGGTTCAGACAAGCGTTGGTTTACCACATTGGACGCCCACCTTGGCCAGGTGAACAATAAACAATCAGAGGTCAAACTACACCCACGTTTGGACTGACAGGGGACGAGAGCGATCCTGTGAATGAGTGACCAGAGGGGCCATTAAGGATTGGTTGGTATGGGCGGAGCTGTACAAGAAACCCATATTGGACTGGCAGAAATATAATCTACTGCGTAGCGTGCAAGAGGAAGGAGTCCAGTTTTTTACATTGTGAGGAAGAGATTAATCCCAAAAACGCCTAGCCTAATACACGTGTTTATTCAGAGTGGATATAATTCAGTTCTGTGATGAATTGTGTTCTTAAAGGATTTTGCGAAGGGAAAAGAAGTTCATCAGAAGTCTGAATCTACACGCAACGTGTCTGACGTCTAACCAGAAATAAATTATCAAAAACGGACATTTGGTTAGCAGAATTCGCCATAGGACATCTTTCATTCCTCAATTAAAAAGGAATATTGTCTCACCCACAAGTCAGAAGGTGGACGCAGCATTTTTCGTCACCATATACTGCTTGCTCACAAGTTCAATACAGAGTTATCACAAGTTCAATACAGAGTCATCATAAATTCAAATCACTCGAAAGATCATTATTATCTGAAGTCAAGCAAAAGAGCTCAAAAGAGGAGTCGCATAATTATAGCAAGTGCAACACCCTCTTAAGCGCATTCTATGAAGCAGACTATATATATATATATATATATATATATATATATATATATATATATATATATATATATATATATATATATATATATATATATATATATATATATATATATATATATATATATATATATATATATATATATATATATATATATATATATATATATATATATATATATATATATATAATGAATCACGACTACATATGCAAGGTTATGAGTCTACATATCACTAACATTTCGTGAAGATATCCAGTCTGACCAGTACCCTCGGGAGATTAGACCACAGACTTTTTGTTCATATGACAACTATTAACTGCTGATCCACACTACAGAGATATACTCAAACAGTGAAGGAATATACATAGATATCTCGTCAGCGTTCTCCGTACGACAACAGTATTCATCAGAACGTCCTCGGCTTAGAGATACCCCACTCGACATAACGTATAACAACTTGGGACATTTTATGCATACATGTGAATCCTCATATCTAGGAGAAGCATTTAGAGACACATGGACTGTGTAGAGTACTCACCATTTTGGTAACACGTATCATATCACATCATCATTTCACTTTACACCAGTTCATTCTTAATTAACTATTACTTAATTAACTGCAATTTTATTATCTCATCTGTGTGTTTTGTGTAAATCGTCATTCACCATCATCACGTTCTAACCATTACTAACCCTATATGTGTGGATATTTCATTAATAAACCCAACGATCGTTTGATCATTATCTAGTTTGTTACTGTTATTATCTGTCGGTGTTACATATTCACCTATAGGAACCTTTCTCTACTCAGATGAGGTTGGGGGCTTTTTCTTTACGGGATCTAATGGCAGAAGCTAAGGTCGTGGGGAAACAGAACTCTTTCCATAATTAATTAGAAAACACTGTCTAGTGGAAAGCATTCGCATTCCTGTCTTCTTGTCCCTATCTCGAATAGGTCTTTTTTTTCTTTCTTAACGAGCCAATTTCTAGATACCTTATATCTAATATCTCATAGACTATTCCTGGCAAAAGCTACTGTCGTAGTTGCCCCAGTGACTCACCACACGACAATTAGGGGCTCGTCTTGGGATTAGTGAACCCGGACTTAGAAGTGTGATAAATCATATTTTAATCCCTGCCATACTATTGCGATAATTGCAAAATTGGTTGGCATTTCGAGGGATTATCTCTTAGACTGACTATTACTATAATTTGTCTATTTCATAGGGGAATAATTTATCTCTCTAAAGCACGAGTGATACTTTTTAAATTGAGTATCAAACGGACAGAGTAAACACTTTTTGAGAACAGAGGATACTGTAGGGAACTGAAAATGTTTTTTTTTTCAGTAACTGCTGGAGAAATTGTTATCATAAATATTTAGTAAATTTTTCATAGAAACTTCGAGATAATCTGTTATATAATTTTCAGAATATGGTGAGTGGGTGATTTTTTTTAAAAGGACTATTTGAACTTGATTACTAATTTAAACCTAGCTGGTTTTAAAGAGATAATTACTTGGGCGAGTCTATTAAATTTGTTTGGAGGTCACTGCCAATTTTTCCCTTCGCAAACCCGTACTGCATATCATGGCAGATGCTGCAAAAATTAGAACTAGTTTAATGGAGGCAGGGCGTGAATACGGGTTAAGTGGAAAAGACCTGATGAAATATGTAAGCGAGGAGACTGATAAACTCCATGCAAGAGAGATGGAAATGCAGAAACTTACAATGGAGAAAGCCGCAGCAGAAGCAGCGGAGCGGAAAGAAGCAGCAGAAGCAGCGGAGCGTAAAGAGAAAGCCGCAGCAGAGCATGCACTTAACATGAAGCAACTGGAAATCCAGGGACAGACCAATCAGATAGAGCTGGCAAAAAGTGCAGCGGCTTCCAACTTTGATGGAGGGTACTCACCCCGCTCAGATGGTGTGCCTACTTCGCAACCTGCACCACCCAATGCCATGAACTTTCCGCTGGAACCTTTTTCAGAAAGGAACGATCCCATGGACGCCTTTTTAGACCGCTTCGAACGCTTTGCAACAGGGTTTGGACTTGAAGAACGGAAGTGGAACTTGAAACTTTCCCAGGGCCTAAGAGGAGCCGCCTACGAAGTTTTTAATAAACTTCCGGCCGGAGAGCAAGATGACTATCAGGCATTGAAAAAGCTCTCTTGGTGAGGTACGAGCTTCATTCAGAGGCTTACCGAAAAAAATTTCGAGGTTCTAGGAAGGAGGCCGGAGAGACTTTCTCACAGTTCGCAGCCCGTATTAAAGACTACTTAGTGAAGTGGTGTACACTGGGAAACTTTACCGAGAACTATGACGGGTTGAAAGAGCTGATTGTGATAGAGCAACTAAAAGAGTCTTTGTCGGTGGAAATGCGTAGATCTCTCACTGAAAACGGCGCTGACCGGTTAGAAAATATTCTTACACTGGCAGAGCGATTCAAAAATGCTCTCATGGAGTATCAATGAGCCAGAAAGAAGTTTTCGGATCAGGCGCCAAAGCAACCTGCTCGCTCCCAACCAGACCAACAAAGCAAAGGACCACACATCTCGCATAAACAGCACGCAAAACAAGATAACTACAAAGAGCAAAACAAGAAAAATGCTGCTCCACACCAGAGACAGGGAGATAAATGGTGCAAGTACTGTCGCTTGAAGAATCACAACACTAATGAGTGCAAGCGCAGACCTCTTCCCCAACATGCTGCCTGTCTGAAGACAAAATCGTCACCCCAGAAGGAGCATAGGACCGGAAACGTTTCTCATCCTCCTGTCATCGAATCCGTCCTCGTAAACGGACTATCTGTGGAGTGCCTTTATGACACAGGACTTGCTTTCGATGCGGTGGTCAGTGCATCTCTTGTCACCCCTGACCAGATAACAGAAGAGAGTGTCGACATCCAAGGTCCGACGAAGGATGTTGCACCCATGACACTGCCAATTGCACTTATCAGAGTGGAATCTCGTTATGTGACAGGAGAGATTCGTGCAGCTATAATGGAAGAACCAATCTACTCTTTAATCTTGGGATGTAGATATGTGTTCCTTGGAGAACCTACTCAACCACTAGTCATGGCGGCCGTACAGACTAGAGGACAGTCAAGAAAAGACGCAGAGCAGGAACCTCCTACCAATATCCTCCCAGAGGAATTGAATAGGGCCCAAATGGAAGATTCCTCACTGGCGCCCTGTTTTAAAAAAATTACCTAGGACACACAACCCACCTACCAAGGGAGACTGCTTTATGAAAAATGGATTGATGTATCGCCGAGCTGGAAATGAAGGACAGGAACAAAACCAATTAGTAGTTCCTGCAATCTATAGGAACCAGGTGCTTGAGATGGGCCACTCTATCCCATTTAGTGGACACATGGGAATGAGCGCCACGACTCAAAGGATCGCCTGCCACTATTATTGGCCAGGGATCACCGGCGACATTGAACGGTTCGTCAAGTCTTGTCCTCAGTGCCAGAAAGTTGCACCAAAACACTGGACGGCACCCGCGACCCTTGGGGAGATGCCAATCTTGGGCACCCCATTTGAAAGAGTGGCCGGGGATATAATTGGACCTCTGCTGAGAACTAAGAAGAGG
Organism: Oreohelix idahoensis; assembly: GCA_024509875.1. Classification (NCBI taxonomy): domain Eukaryota; kingdom Metazoa; phylum Mollusca; class Gastropoda; order Stylommatophora; family Oreohelicidae; genus Oreohelix; species Oreohelix idahoensis. The sequence continues at coordinate 636,762 of JAMPIV010000219.1, forward strand.
AACTCCCATATCCTTACCTTAGTGGACACCTGTTCCATGTGAGGCGAAGCCATAGCCATGCCAGCATGCGACTCAGTGCATGTAGCTGACGCTTTACTAAATATCTTTACTAGATTGGGCTTCCCGCATGAAATTCTCACAGACAACGGGTCACAATTTAGAGGCAAGTTGACAGAGGAGGTGCTTAGAATATTCAAGACTAGGCATATCCATACTTCGCCCTATCACCCCAAAGTAACAGGCAAGTAGAGCGGTTTAACGGGACGCTCACCTCTATTCTTCGGAAGTTGGCACAGGAGAAGCCAGAAACTTGGGATCAGTATCTTCCTGCCGCATTATTTGCTTATAGGGAAGTATCGCATGCGTCAACTGGAGTTCCTCCGGCCACATTACTCTTCGGAAGACCTATTAAAGGTCCATTAGAAGCATTACTAAGAACATGGACAGATGCCAAGGCAGACGACACTGTCACATCAGCCTTCCAGTACGTCACAGACTTGAAACAACGCCTGAAGACTGGCTGAGAATTAGATACAGCGAAAGTACGTGAGGCTAGGCGGAAACATGCCAAATATTACAATCGCAATGCGAAGGACCGAGAACTAGCAGTAGGAGAGAAGGTGCTACTTCTTCTGCCAAGTAGCAGTAATAAATTGCAGATTTGCTGGAGGGGACCCTACAAAGTGGTGGAAAAGATTTCTCGGACCAACTATAAAATCGCCGTGAAAGGAAAGCAGAAAATTTATCACTTAAATCTGCTTAAGAAGTTTTACGAGCGAGCCCCTGCCGAACCAGCGCACCTCATGACTATGGCCATTGCTATGCAAATGGAAGAAGAGCCATTATCATCCGTAGAGTACCCGGTGATACAGGAGGAATCACATTTAGATGTGAAAATAAGCTCCACCTTAACGGAAGCCCAGCAAGAAAAAGTAAGGAGATTGATGGAAAACCACGCCGACTCCCTGACAGACAAACCGGGCCGGACAAACCTGATGGAGTTTGACATGGAAGTCACGGATCCTACGCCCGTCCGAATGAGAACCTATCCGATTCCGTATGCCAAGGCGACGGCATTAAAGCAAGAAATTGATTACTTACTTAAGGAAGGCATAATTTCGAAGTCGGAGTCCCCTTACAGCGCGGGAGTGGTGCTGTTACGCAACCCCAGTGGAGGACACCGCCTGTGCATCGACTACCGACAGCTGAATGCGTTAACACAGTTCCAGCCAGAACCGTTACCGGACCAGAACCAGCTATTTACTAAGCTGAGCAGGGCTTGCTATTTTTCAAAGGTCGACCTCAGTAAACGGTACTATCAAATACCGGTAAAAGCTGAGGTGAGGAACCTGTTAGCCTTCAGTACTCCCGATGGACACTTCGAGTTTAATGTGATGCCATTTGGACTGAACAATGCTCCTAGTGTCTTCACAAGGATGATGCGAAAGTTATTGGATCCTTTGAATCATCCTGCCATCAGCAATTTTATGGATGATATCCTAGTAGCTACTGAATCGTTTGAAGAACATATATCAGCGCTATCCTTGCTGTTTAACAGACTCAGAGAAGCGGGACTAACCGCCCGCCCAACCAAATGTCAAATTGGGTTTGAACAGCTAGAGTTCCTAGGACATACTATATCCCATGGGACCATGTTCCCCGAGACTCAAAACGTTGAGAAGATGAGAAATGCACCGAGACCGTCCACAAAAAGGGATGTCCGGTCATTTGTATCTCTCTGTGGATTTTACCAGAGATATATAAAGGATTTTAATAGCCTCTGTGCGCCGCTTACATCGCTAACCAAGAAAGGAAACCCAGATAAAGTGACATGGTCAGCAGAATGTGAACATGCATATGCACTCTTAAAAGAGAAACTCACCACAAAACCTATTTTACGGCTTCCGGATTTAACTAGAAAATTCATCTTGCGCACAGATGCCAGTAACATTGGAATCGTGGCTACATTACTACAGCCAGATGACAGGAGCCCACCAAATCTATTTCCGGTCGCATATGCGAGTCGGAAGTTAAACCGAGCAGAACAAAACTATTCCACAATCGAAAAGGAATGTTTGTCCCTCGTCTGTGGAATACAAAAATTTCAAGCATACCTGTACGGAAGGAAATTTACAATCCAGAGTGATCATCAACCTCTGACCTTCCTCGCCACTTCAAAGAATTTGAATGCTAGACTGATGAGGTGGTCGCTTGTTCTACAACCTTACACGTTCCAAGTGGACTATATCCAAGGAAAACATAACGTAGGAGCGGATTTTTTAAGCCGTCATCCTATGAGGCAGGACGGAGAGCACAGACAAGTAGAGGAAAGGGTGGAAACCGGAGAGAAAAACGAAGATGAGGAAAAGGATTAAGGAATCCCGAGCAAGAAAGCTAAGCTCTCCTGAGTACGATTGACATCACACTTGATGATATTGTGATAAACGAGCGCAAAGGCCTTTTTGCTCCATCTTTTCCTACATTTTTCATATTGTATTTTCTCCGACATTTGCTCTTTCATCCCATATTTGCGACCCACATTTGCTATTTCATCGTTGTGATTACTCGCGACCGGTATCTAGAGAACCACATTTGTTCTTTCATCGGGGGAGATAAAGTCCTTTGATTGAGTCCACATGCCTGACATTATCGTTTGAAGTCCACATTGCATCGTGATAAATCTGGTAAAAACATATCTGGTCATCCTAATCAAACATCTGGGCATGCTGTAATTTCTGTGACACCACATTGGACGCCCAGATTGGCCAGGGGAAAACGTCTCATGCTGTAATGGTGTTATCTTTGGTCGCTCGCGGTTCAGACAAGCGTTGGTTTACCACATTGGACGCCCACCTTGGCCAGGTGAACAATAAACAATCAGAGGTCAAACTACACCCACGTTTGGACTGACAGGGGACGAGAGCGATCCTGTGAATGAGTGACCAGAGGGGCCATTAAGGATTGGTTGGTATGGGCGGAGCTGTACAAGAAACCCATATTGGACTGGCAGAAATATAATCTACTGCGTAGCGTGCAAGAGGAAGGAGTCCAGTTTTTTACATTGTGAGGAAGAGATTAATCCCAAAAACGCCTAGCCTAATACACGTGTTTATTCAGAGTAGATATAATTCAGTTCTGTGATGAATTGTGTTCTTAAAGGATTTTGCGAAGGGAAAAGAAGTTCATCAGAAGTCTGAGTCTACACGCAACGTGTCTGACGTCTAACCAGAAATAAGTTATCAAAAACGGACATTTGGCTAGCAGAATTCGCCATAGGACATCTTTCATTCCTCAATTAAAAAGGAATATTGTCTCACCCACAAGTCAGAAGGTGGACGCAGCATTTTTCGTCACCATATACTGCTTGCTCACAAGTTCAATACAGAGTTATCACAAGTTCAATACAGAGTCATCATAAATTCAAATCACTCGAAAGATCATTATTATCTGAAGTCAAGCAAAAGAGCTCAAAAGAGGAGTCGCATAATTATAGCAAGTGCAACACCCTCTTAAGCGCATTCTATGAAGCAGCCTATATATATATATATATATATATATATATATATATATATATATATATATATATATATATATATATATATATATATATATATATATATATGGGAGCCGCGCTATAATATATATGGTTCAAACCCGGGCGTCGGCGTTTGAAGAAATATTTATATGACTATATAAACCCTCTGTGGATATCAGGTTCCCCAGCCTCGCAATGACATGTCATTGGGCCGAAGGGCTGAAAGCCCAAGTGCCGCTGGTTAAGAAAAAAAAAAAAAAAAAAAAAAAAAAAAAAAAAAAAATATATATATATATAATGAATCACGACTACATATGCAAGGTTATGAGTCTACATATCACTAACATTTCGTGAAGATATCCAGTCTGACCAGTACCGTCGGGAGATTAGACCACAGACTTTTTGTTCATATGACAACTATTAACTGTTGATCCACACTACAGAGATATACTCAAACAGTGAAGGAATATACATAGATATCTCGTCAGCGTTCTCCGTACGACAACAGTATTCATCAGAACGTCCTCGGCTTAGAGATACCCCACTCGACATAACGTATAACAACTTGGGACATTTTATGCATACATGTGAATCTTCATATCTAGGAGAAGCATTTAGAGACACCTGGACTATGTAGATTACTCACCATTTTGGTAACACGTATCATATCACATCATCATTTCACTTTACACCAGTTCATTCTTAATTAACTGCAATTTTATTATCTCATCTGTGTGTTTTGTGTAAATCGTCTTTCACCATCATCACGTTCTAAGCATTATTAACCCTATATGTGTGGATATTTCATTAATAAACCCAACGATCGTTTGATCATTATCTAGTTTGTTAATGTATCACTCGTGCTGTCGGTATTACATATTCACCTATAGGAACCTTTTTCTACTCAGATGAGGTTGGGGGCTTTTTCTTTACGGGATCTAAGGGCACCAGAATGTAAAGATCGATAGACTTTGGATATTCATTACCGGATTTCCGACATACGGAATCGCGAGTAAATATCCAGACGTTGTGACGATTAATGGAATAAGGACAGGAGACGCTGTTTATGTATATTCTTGAACTTAATGTATGCTTAATTCATATCATGTCTCGTGGATTGAATACTGTCAAATAAAACGTATTTTATGTGGACTCGAACCACCTATGGACTTGTCGAATATCTACCATTATTGAAGTTTGTACAGTCTTGACTCCGCATTCGCAACCTTTAGTTAAGCACGATTGCCCGACAGAAACCAAGTCATAATAATATAAGAACAAACTCAAGAAATGGCCAGAAAGAATGAACTCTGTTTTATTAAGAACAGAGTTGTTTAAGGACAGTACAAAGGTTAACCAAATGCCAGAGCAAAACCAGGCATAACAGTAGATGTAAATGTAAACATTTTCAATCTATATGGTTAACATTTTCAAACAAGGCAGATTAAAAAGAAAACATATTCAATTTAGATTATTAACCTTTTCAACCAATGTACAATGTAAACTTAAATATACATCTTTTCAATTTAAATATAATGATTGTTTTTCCGCTCAATGGGATTAATATTAATTCTCAGCGGGGGTAAAATTTCTGAGGTAGATGGGATGGTGAAATGAAAAGAGGGAGGCACATAAGTATGTGTCGGGAAACTGAACATTCAGAGGGTATTTGTTTCTCTTCTTTTGTGACACTAGTTGGTTGTTCCAGTTGATGGTACTATCTCTGGAACAAGTGAGGGTTTAAGTGGCCTGAAGTCGACGCTATACACCATCATCAGACGGGTCTTAGAGACGCGGGACCAACTTCGTAGACACTCCCTGACGCTTCTGGGAACGTGCTGCGCCCTACAAAATTGACCAGGAACGTGAGTGATCCAGTCCTCCATCTGCAAAGACCCAAACATCAGCTGGAGGATATCAGACAAACTCATTGGCAGCTAAGTAGAAACATAAAAGCTGCTAAATGAACTCTTACCCTAATCTCCAAAACATCATTGATGATGAGCATTTTTTGTTAAATAATTATTCATTTTTAAAAACTGTTAAAACATAATTCATTATTAAATTTGTTTCTGGTATTAAGACAAATCTACAGTTTATTTAAACATTTTGAATGTACTACATCTGTATGTCTCAGACAATTTCTTAAATACACGTAAGCAGGGCTTTATAATAATAAGAGGAAATTCGCTGAATTGACTCAGCTGGGGGCTTGTGCGAGCTAAAATTCTATTACTCAGTCCTTCACAAAAGTTGACGGCAGAGACTAGAGTAAACGTGCTCAGCCAATGCAGCATAGATCTCGCTTTTATGAATATCTTGTGGATACTCCCTTGAGGTAGAAGCATCATTATCCTTCTATCTACAACTTTGCCAAGAGTAACCTTTGAAGACCCACATTAGTCACTCTTGAATTTTGGCCACTGTTGGACCACTACTGCAGAGCTAAGGGGAGGCAACTCGTGATACATGCTTACAGTTAAAAGAGGTAGGCATCATACGGTATAAAACATTTTCAATTTACGGTTCGTATAAATTTTTTTTATCGTTTCATTATTGTTTGTTTATTTTTGTTTTGTGTCTTTAGTTCTCTCTTTTCTCTACGTTTTTTTTTTTTTAATTTCTGCCTAAAGAAGACCTTGTTATCGTATCCAGAGCCGGCATTTGGGCATGGCAGCTGAGGCGCCCACCCTGTGCGCTACGTGCTATGGGGCGCCAGGCGATGGAAAAGTTTTTTTTTTTTTGTTTTTTTTTTTTTGGTTTTGTCAAAAATCTTGCTTTTTCTTCACCTGTGACACAATTTACCCAGACCAATAAATGCAACGTAATTCATTTATAAGAAAATACTAAATTCAAAATTGTACATGTTTTTAACATTCTGTTCTTACTTGTTATCGAATGTTTTGTGTTTTGTAAATAATAACTGTCTAAAACTGATCTGCAAATTTATTTACTAACCTTACTTAATTTTCCTTTAGTTAATACTTAACTTTGGCGGCTAGAAATGTGAGTGCCTCTAGCGCCGCATGCTATAATGCCGTCCCTGTAGACTTTGTCCTTTGTCTTTGTAATATGTAGCTTAGCTGTCTCAGTTCACCCCCACAATGGATTAAAAACAAGCATCATCTTAACGTCATAGATCCGCACTCATACATGCTCTCTTTAACTGACTTAACAGACCACTAGGAACGAAATATTACGAAACAATGTATTCACGTTCCATTCAAAGAAATATCCTGATGGCTGCCACAGAATGTGGATTATGACCTGTTGGAAGGAATGCACGGCACTCAGGACAAAAGAAAGAGAGATAATTATAGGTACTTAAGGGATTTTGAACGCACTTCATACAGGGGACCAACGGGCTGATCACCCATTTGCCAGTCACTTCGATTACGGAAACAACAGCAAATGGATTGATTTGCCGTTGCCCTAAAGACGCCAATAGGCGTGATGGGAAACAATGGCAAAGAAAACCTATCTGATGTTGCCCTAAGACGCCACTAGGCGTAATGGCCACTGACTGCTTTGACAGTCCGTGGCTAAGGACGGAAGAAGAAGAAGTCATACAGGGGACAACATTGCCTTACTGCAACGTAGAAGCATGCTATGGGATTGGACAAAATGGACAAGCCAATTATTCCTTGTTCATTGTCGTAGTATTGTGACAGATTACTACATCTGAAGGAATAGCACTCGGTGTTTCTACTACTAGAAAAGAAAATCTTTCTTGAAAGGTTCTATCAACAAGACGCAATCCTTTATCAGCAAATCAATTTTGCTGTTAATACGGAGTGCTTAAAACAGAACAAGAAAGTTCATGCAAATGAAGACAATTATTGTTAACGTGACATTAGACGCAGAAAATACAGTTCATTTTTTGTGTGTGACTTATATGTAACCATCATTTGAACACTTGCATCCTTCTTCTTGTCATGTACCATTCCTGGCGGCGTAGATCAGGGGTTCTAAACCTTTTTTTGCTCTTGCCACCCCCCAGCCCCATTTACTTCTCTGTCCCACCCCGTCATAGTCGCTGTTAGCTGGAAAAATGTACTTTACTATCTTACTGCGGCCCTCTAGAAATATGGCATGCCCCCCTCCCCTAACCTAGGGTCCATATGACCGACGTTGAGAACCACTGACGTAGATGATCACGTCTCTCCACAACCCCCTGTCTCCAGTACTATTTATAAATTCTGTTGTTGACCTCGTTAAATGTCCTGATGTCAATCTGTGCATCATGTTTTCTCTTTGTGGGCCTCTCTGTCCTTTACTTTCGATCTTTCCTATTGTCACCATATATTCTAGATTTCTTCTACTAGTTACTGTACATCCCCAAAGGGAGTGAACTATTTCCTTCTAATGTAAGTAATAAACTTCCTTTGGACATTGACTTCTTTCAGGACACCCGCATTACTCTTCTTCAGCTGTCCAGGGTATCCTTAACATTTCTTCTACAAAACGACATTTGGGTAGACTATATCAGCGTCCGGTCAGCTAAGAGCTAGAGCGCTTGCGTATCGGCGGAGAAGTTAACGAGTTCTGAAGTCTAAAACTAGTAACGTCTCGCTGTAAATGGGTAACGTCACGCTGTAAATGGGTACCTTCTCTAAAGATATGAACGTCAAAGGCAGCGAGGAAATGACCTGGTTATCCTTTCTAGTTTAGCTGAGACTTAGTACAGTGGTGTCTCTAACACTTCACTCCTCTACGGCCGTATCTGCAGTGTGACTAATTTTGCTTCATTTTCTTTACATTAACAATTACATTGAACCCATGTGTGTCGCTTCATTCTTCATAATTAAATCCTTATAGGTTCTATTATTTTCAATTTTTTTTTTTTATATTCTTTATCTCTAGTTTACTTTTATTTCCATTCTTCCTTGATATTAACAATATAGTTGTTACGGGTCGTTATATTAGTATTTTTGTTGGAGTAGACGTCTTGCTACTCTGGCCAATATTCCCTAGAGGTAGATATGGTAGACCCTGAACACAGCTATCCAACTCCAAATATTTAACATCACCACCAAGACCGAGTGGACAGTCAAACAAACGTTTATTGTACAAAACACAGCTCCGCAGGTATCAACTTGACAGCCATTACAGCATATGGCATAAAATGTATCGTCATGTAAAGATCGGTAGCGTCAGTCGCTAATAACACTGTCCCCGACAGTTTTCCACCTATTTATTTACTCAGTTCAAAGAAATATATATTCTCTTGCACATGCAGATATCTCGTACCCCTCACACAAGATCTTGAGGTGCAGAAAATGGTATCATATATGAATCAAACACACCATCATACATCTCTCATGAGCTCAAACACAATACGTCCACTCGGCATGAAAAACACCATAGCTCTCCTCCCCTTCTCTCCCACCAGTAACCTGTCTCACGAGACCCCGCCAAGCATGACAACTTAATCAAGCTCACCCGTCTTTTTCAGTGACCTGTGTAAAAATAAACAAACACTGAGCCACGCTGGGCTACAACTATATACTTCCCCCCTGTTATTAATTTTAATCATAACAATAGTATAAAACTGTCATTCAATTATCCAGTCGTTTTCTATGAATTTTTAAAAATGTCCATGTCCAGAAGCAGTCATATTATTTGCAAAATTTTTATTCGCCCTGCAACAAACACGATATGTAGAAAGAAGCTGTGGAGAAAAAAATCACTTTTGATATGTGAGACGCGATCCATAAATAAGCAGGCATTAAAAGGAAAAATCTGCCATCACCGGTGTCAATACCTTGTCGGGGTATGGTGGCTTGCGTACCCTGATTACCCCAAGAGCTATGCGAGCGGGAGTTTTACCTGAAAGGTTCTACCAAGCTGGACAGGTTTCCGCGGGCAGGGGTCAGACTAAAGCACTCACCCTGTGTTACGGTGTTATTTTAAATGACGGCGTCTGCTGGGGTTTACCCATGCGCAACGTTTAAGGGTCATTAATATTTATAGAATATGTCGATATTTTACGGTATACTGAACGCGAAATATATGCGGAGATTATGACGCATTCGCGTTGGGAAGGTCACGCTGGGTGACTTGGTTACATGGCCCTTGTTACGCTATCCGTCAAGCAAGAAGGTCGTGTCTTGTATTTCTTCCAAGGAAAAAAGGCTGAGTATATAGCCTATATTATATAAATAAATCAATGTAGAACTCAGGGTCAGTTCGGTTATTAATATAAGTATGAGATTAATTAAATTAACTAAATGATGGAAGGAGAATCGCATTATGATTCAAATTGTAGCTGTCAAGAACTCATGTGCTCATTTCTGGCTGTTGACTACAACAGTGCACGTATATAGCCACGATGTTCTTCTGACATATTGTTTTGACACGGACGGACAAGAATACTATGCATGTAATTTCTAATGACTATATATGAATCTATACCTACGTGAATGTCTTGTGTGTGAACTGTAAATAAATTCATGGACTCTGAATTGAGGACTTTATCACATCGATACGTTACAGCTATTTGCTGCATTTGCCAATGTTGTTGATTATGCAAATGAAGAACTCTTCTGATAAGAAAAATATGTATATATATTGATGAGCTCCGAAGGGAACGAGTGTATTCTTGGACATTCAACAAATGATGAATCAATATAACGTTGACCCTTGTTCCAAGATAATAATCGAACGAAGGACCCTCCAATTACCAGTGGAAAACCCACCCCACGCAACAGTGGTGGCCAGTTCACACACAAGACATTCACGTAGGTATAGATTCATATATAGTCATTAGAAATTACATGCATAGTATTCATGTCCGTCCGTGTCAAAACAATATGTCAGAAGAACATCGTGGCTATATACGTGCGCTGTTGTAGTCAACAGCCAGAAATGAGCACATGAGTTCTTGACAGCTACAATTTGAATCATAATGCGATTCTCCTTCCATCATTTAGTTAATTTAATTAATCTCATACTTATATTAATAACCGAACTTACCCTGAGTTCTACATCGATTTATATATATAATATAGGCTATATACTCAGCCTTTTTTCCTTGGAAGAAATACAAGACACGACCTTCTTGCTTGACGGATAGCGTAACAAGGGCCATGTAACCAAGTCACCCAGCGTGACCTTCCCAACGCGAATGCGTCATAATCTCCGCATATATTTCGCGTTCAGTATACCGTAAAATATCGACATATTCTATAAATATTAATGACCCTTAAACGTTGCGCATGGGTAAACCCCAGCAGACGCCGTCATTTAAAATAACACCGTAACACCCTGGTCCTCCAGGTTGGGGGTTTTAGCATAGGGCTGACACCTCTGTCTATGTAAAAAGAAACGAAGTTACGGAAACGACAACAAATAAATAAACTTTGCTGCAACACGGATATCCGGAGTCTTAGGCTCGTATGACTGTCAGTGGTGAAAGCCGAAAGGAAGCCACTGACACAAAAACGGACGTCCTGACCGCAAAACGTGAAACAAGAATAGGATTTTGGAATGTCAGGACAACGAAAGAGACGGGTAAACTAAAACAGGTCACAGCAGAAATGAGAAACTATAGATTACACATTCTAGGGATAAGCTAGAGCAGATGGACAGGGGCAGGAAAAGTTAAAACAGCAACAGGAGAAACAGTACTTTACACTGGAAGAGAGGATGGACAGCACAATGAAGGTGTAGCCATTATTCTACAGAAAGGAATAGAAAGGACACTACTGGAACGGAAACCCATCAACAACAGACTGATAAGAATAAGATTGAGAGGGAGATTCACCAACACTACAATAATACAATGCTACGCACCAACGAACGACAGCGATGAAGAAGTCAAGGATGAATTCTATCAACAACTGCAGATAGAAATGGAAGACACACCTTGATATGATCTTATCGTAGTAATGGGAGACCTCAATACGAAAGTTGGAACACACAATACATATAATGAAAGAGTAATGGGGAAATGCGGCAGCGGAACAGCAAACGAAATGGGGATAAATTAATAAGTTTTTGTAGCATTAACAACCTGGTCATTGGAGGAACACTTTTCCCACACAAAGAAATTCACAAATTAACATGGGAATCACCAAATGGTCGGGACAGAAACCAGATAGATCACATCATGATTAATAGTAGATGGAGACATGCATTGCAAGATGTGAAGGTAAGAAGAGGTGCAGATGTGGGAAGTGATCACCATTTAGTAGTAGCAAAACTGAAAGTGAAACTCAGAACGGCTGGACCAACTGTAACTACACATAAAAGGTTTGACATCAGCAAATTGAAGGACCCCTTACCAGAAAAGCTTTTGCTGTTGATATAAGGTAGCGATATCAATTTGCTAAAAGTCAGGAAAAGACATTGACTGATGATATAGACCAGAAATTTAACACCATTTCAACAATATATAAGGAAAGCAGCAAATCATGCTTCGGATTCTAGGAAAGGAAGAAGCAAGACTGGATAACACCAGAAACATTAAACACCATAACGATGAGAACGGAAATGAAAAGAAAGAAAACAGAAGCGAAGTCCCCCAAGTTAAAGCAACTATATAGCGAACAATACAGTCAGGTAGACAAGGAAGTTAAACGCCAAACCCAAGCCAACAAAAGGAATTTCCTAGACGATCTTGCAAGACAGGCAGAAGAGGAAGCACTGAGAAATGAACAAAGCAAAGTATACAAAATAACAAAAATCATCAGCGGAAAACGAGGTGCAAACAATATTACATTAGTAAGAAAAAAGCAAGGAAATCTCATCACGACAGCAGAGCGGCAGGAAACAAGATGGGCAGAGCATTTCAGAGAAACTCTGAACAAGGAACCAACAGAGACACAATTGAATGTTCCTGAGGCTGAAAACGATCTAGATGTTAATACAAACATTCCACGAAAAGGAAGAAATCATCACAGCAATCAAAGGGTTAAAGAATGGAAAAGCTCCTGGCCATGATAACTTAAATGCAGAGCTATTTAAGACAGACCCTGAGCTAGCAGCAGAACTATTAGAACCACTATTTGCACAAGTCTGGAAAACAGGGACAATACCAACGGAGTGGAACAAAGGAATAATTGTCAAATTGCCCAAGAAGGGAGATCTTGCAGACTGCAATAATCGGAGAGGAATCACTCTTCTCTCAGTTCCCAGCAAAATACTAGGCAGGATAATTATACAGAGAATTTCAAAAGCAGTAGACCACAAACTGAGAAAAGAACAAGCAGGATTTAGAAAGAACAGAAGATGTGTAGATCATATATTTACCCTCAGGAACATTATAGAACACTGCTCAGAATGGCAAAGACAGCTGTCCATTAATTTCGTTGATTTTGAAAAGGCTTTTGACAGTATACATAGGGACAGTTTATGGAAAATACTGAGGGCTTATGGAGCCGCGGTAGCATAGTGGTTAGTGCACAGGCTTTCTAGCTCAGTGGTCCATGGTTCGATCCCCGGATGAGGTGGGGTTTTTTTAAGGCCGCAAACGGCTCCTGGGTCGACCCAGCCGCAATTGGGTACTAGAGCAGCTTCTGGGAAGGTTAAGACGGCCGGCGTGATGCTGACCACATCACCCTTAGTGTGCCGATGGTCAAGAAAATATGGCCCTAACACCATATTCCCAATATGCCTCAGTGGGCGTGTAACGGGATCCTCCTATGGAATTCCAAGCTGCATAGTGTCAATCATAAAAAGCCTCTATGCCAACTTTACGTGTAATGTAGGGCAGAGTAACCTAACCGTTGAGGTGAAGACAGGAGTACGACAGAGATACCCCTTATCAACCACTCTATTTTTAACAGTCATAGACTGGGTGATGCGCCAGACAACAGAGGGCAGTCCAAGAGGAATAAGATGGACTACATTTTCTACATTGGAAGATCTGGAATATGCAGATGGCATTACACTACTAGCACATTCACATCAACACATCCAGGAAAAAACGGATAGACTTAATAAGTATAGCCAGCAGGTGGGCTTGAACATCAATCTTAAGAAGTCAGAGGTCATGACGCTCAATTTAAGCAACCCTGAGCCCATACCAGTAAGGAATCTGCAACCGGAACAGATAGACACCTTCACATACCTAGGATGCATAATAACACGAGACAGCGGAGCAAGCAAAGACATCAACAACAGAATAAACAAAGCAAGAACAGTCTTTTTTAGTCTAAACAACATCTGGAAGTTCTCTCAATACAGCACAACCACAAAATTAAGATTATATCAGAGCTGTGTGCTTTCTGTGCTTCTCTATGGTGCGGAATGCTGGAGAGTTACGGAGAAGGAAATGTCGAAATTGTCCTCTTTTCACACAACATGCCTAAGAAAAATTCACCAAATCTTTTGGCCGAATATCATCACCAACGAAGATCTGCTTACTCGGAGCAAGCAAGAGGACATGCACACCATCATCGCCGGCAGACGCTGGATCTGGGTTGGCCATGTCCTCAGAAGAGTCTCCGATGCCATCACAAGAACAGCTATGCTATGGACTCATGAAGGAAAACGAAAGAGAGGCCGACCAAAAAACAGCTTGGCGGAGGACTGTGGAGGCTGAGATGCAAAGAATGAACCAGAGTTGGGGCACTGTACGAAGGATGGCCACCGACCGAGCAAAGTGGAATCAATTTGTTGTTGCCCTACAAGATGCCACCATGCGTGATGGCCACTGACTGCTTTGACGGTCGGCGGCCAAGGATCAAAGAAGAAGAAAAGGAAAAACAAAACAGATGCAATAGAAAATTTTATTAAGATGAATACCCAAAAAATATTCATTAGTCTGTCCTAGATGCTGAAGTATAGTATTTCCCTTTGGGACGGAGCTCAACAATTCCACAAAATAGGATTAGAAGATAACATAACAGGTGCAGCTCTGTATTCCACATGGAACAAAAAGGATTATGAAGTATACTATTTGATTCTCTACGTACAAGGCAATATCGGGTAAACGATAGACTGAGACGAGGAGAGGAAGAGATCGATAGAAATAACGAAGACGATGAGAATAGAATGCAATTGAAAACACAGGATTATACAACGAACAAATTCAAGAAGAAGAAATAGTAGAAACAGAAAATAATTATGTCAATAAACCAGAATAGAGAATATCTGTACGTGTGTGGTCTTAGCAGGGTAGAAAATGATTTAATTTTCAAGACTTAACGGTCTAGTTCCCTGTAACTGTCTGGTAACTTTAATTGTTTAGTAGCAAACATCAGTGGACAGGAGGATAAAGTAGTTAATTACAGACGGTAGTCTGACATAAAACTTTAGAAATCACTTGAGTGAGGCAGTCTGGCATACAACATTACAAATCATTCCAGTGAGGCTTCTGATACAACATTACAAGTCATTTCACATGAGGCTGTCTGATGCAACATTACAAGTCATTCCAGTGAGGCTGTCTGATAAAACATTACAAATCATTTTAGTGACTCTGTCTGACATAACATTACAAATAATTTCAGTGAGGCTGTCTGATATAACATTAGGAATCGTTTCATTGAGGCAGTCTCCTACAACATTACAGGTCACTTCAATGAGGCTGTCTCACATTCAACTTTTCAGTGAGACAATCTGGCATAAAATAGTTGAGGTAAGCTCAATAAGGTTATCTCGCACAACAACACGTGTAATTTAAATGAGGCGTCTCACACAACATAACAAGTCATTTCAATCAGACAATCTGGCACACAACATTGTAAGCCATTCCAATAAGGCAGTCTGGCATACAACATTACAAGTAATTTCAAGAAGGCAGTCTCAAATTAAATATTACATGTCATTTCGTTGAGACTATCTGTGAAAGACAACTTAGCCGTCCCTGAATTTGTTAGATGATGGTAAGAACCCTCTCATAACATCGGTACCCCTGAAGTGTTGGATGATATGGTACGACCCTTTGTAACGACCCCTTCGGATAGCATCAGTGCCCCCGAATATTGTGGTAACTTTTCGTCAAACGGGATTTTTTTTTCACCTGGACTCATTAGCTATGCAACCAGTGGCGTATTCTCTATGTGTGCTGTGCGTGCTGCGCACACCTATGCCCGAAGGAAAATAAAAATTTAATTTATTATTCTATAAAATATTTCTCTTCTAATGTTCTGCTTTCGGACCGCACGCACCAGGATAACGGATTTTCCCGCATAGAATCTACGAGTATAATCTAGTTTCAGTTTCCCCAGACGCTTTTTATAGTGCAGTTTTTTATTGGTTGGTAGCATTCGCCCGAAGTTTCTCGGGTAATTCCGTCACAATGCGTGCGGCACGTTTCGGATTCACGTCTGAACACTGGTTTGATTGGATCGGGATCATGGCCAGAGACGTAAATACAATGCAAACATGCGTGCGGTGGTCCTGCAGCTCTCGAGTTGCAAAAATCGGTTGTGTCCGTCCAGTGTTTTTTGTGATTAATTTTTGTTAGTTGCCGGGAATGCAGATTATTAGTGACAGTGAAATTAAAGTTGTAAGTTAATTAGTATTTCGGAGATAGTTGACATATACCCCTAATAACTATCGTTGCATAATTTAATATAGTTGGTTTTTAAATTAAGAGGGGAAGAAGTTAAATAGTAGGCGTACATATTCATTTTAAGTAGCAGCACGCCTAGCTCGCATTACCAGGATACGCCACTGTATGCAACCTTTCCACGCAGATGGGCAACACGTTTGCTGATTAATATGTGGACAGTTTATTTACCGTTCATTCTGGTCATCGCATTGATTTAAGGAGAGGTTAAATCACGCCCACGAATATCTCTTGAGCAATCATATGCAGTTATTTTCATTAACTTGGCCAGTTGGGGGGGTGGGGGGCGTTGCCAGCATCAAACGATAGTAGCGACCACGATCAAAGACACGGAAGAGATCTCAGGAAAGACTAGCGGCACACTATCAAAGAGGCAGTAGTGGTCCCTGAAACGAGCGACGCAAGTTTCCTGCCGGTGTTTCGCATCTCGGTGTTAACCACAGAACGATCGCAGTGGGAGCGAACGGGAAAGCAGACGCGCACGCAGCGAGCGGAGATACAGAAGACCAGAGGCGGCATCTCTCTTTAGTCTGGCGGTCAGATCCCCAAAAGTCTCATGAGATCTAAAAAGGTGTCAAATTCTTCATGTCCCACTCATCTTACATTTCATTTTAGATATATACAGACCATGAAGAAATGCAAAGTATCACTCGTTGGCCAGACCTTGACAGAAGCACTAGCTATATTTGAAATCGTGTTAGATTTTCCCCTGGATTTTCATATATATTTGCAGTGAATTCTATTCTGTGCAAAACGGTAAAATATAATTGTGTAAAGTGATCAGTGGTCTAGTTCATTCATTCTATTTCACTGGATTTTGCGTTAATTTAAATCTATTAAATTAAACCATCTCAATAGTTCCAGTTGTAAATGTAATGATATATCTATTATATTATTTCAAAAGATAATAGATGCTTAAATTAACTTTTAAAAGTCGCGAAGGAATTTATAACTAATTGAGTTAAGTCATATATATAGATGTGTGTTTTAACCATTTAAATTCGCGAAGTGTCTTCTTAAATATATAATTAAATACGCGAGGGCATATTATAGTCTTAACGGGAAATTCATCGCGCCTTAGAATGTTATTTGATTTTTCGGTTTATTACATGTTTTTTTTCATACAGAGTGATCGTAACCTGCGATACCAGCAATAAAGAAATCATACATCTTAAAACTTCCAGACATATTGATGAAACATTTTAAATTTAATCTTGTGGCGGTCCGATGCGACCTGGCTATCATAATTACAGGAAAGAAAGCCTACCCAAGAATATTTTTAAAAAGTAACCATCAAATTAAATTACAATCTGTAAGATAAACTGGAAGATGAACAGTGCCAGTAGCGATATTTTATTTACTGCCCTACTGTGAGAGAGTACATATTTACCTGAACTGTGACTGAGCCTAGTTTTAAAACCTACCGGTCAGTTGCTATCATCACGCCTTGAAGGAATTTTACCTCCAGCAGCGAAATTAAAGAGACCACTCCATCCTCACCCCTATGTTGAACTGTGTCAGTGCCATCCCATAGACTCCTTTTTTATATAATAAAACACAAGAACTCTTAGGCTTCAAGTCCGGCGATAAGTGGGAATATTTGCTATCAGCAAACCTCGCTACATCTGGGGCGGGACATCGAAGTACTAGACATTTTCACATGTCAAGAGTGTAATTGCTGTATATATAATTCTATGGATTGTCTGATGTTGCAATCGGTAAGTGTGTGTGTGTGTGTGTGTGTGTGTGTGTGTATGTATGAGTGTGGAACCTCACGCGCTTGCATGAATGACAGGAGATTAATTTTTGAAAAATCATTTGTTAACTTGCCTACCGGGTAATACCTTTTTCTGTATACCCTGCATTGTTCCTTTAGGTGGGATATTTTGTTAACTCTGTTAACACCCCCCCCCCTTTTCATTTTCTTAGTAAAGGGAAGAACAATTGGGAATAACAGGATTTTTGTCTACCACCTATACTTAATATTGTAACCCCTATTTCAGAGTAATTAAATTCACTGTTGGGTTACATTACCAATGTTCCTGATAACTATCTATCTTTGGACTGGGTTTATCTTTGTCTAATACAAGCGGGAAGGGCTTAGTCGATACCAATCCTCTTTACACCCCCCCCCCCCGGTCATCTTGTTATTTGTCTTTTCTGTACTTATGATATTTTTTATGTAACACATGATAGTTGTTGTGATTGTTTTAAATGAGAATAAACCTTATAAACTTATTTAGTACTGTGTTGGAATACCCAAAGCCCAACAATTTCCCCTATCTGTTTAATATAGTTTGTATCTACGTGCGTCTGTGTGTTTGAAGCACCAATTCGGTGTGAGCGCAGGTGTGTGTCTGGAAACTGGCAAATAATTGTTTGACCAGGAGAGTGAAGAGAAGATTGGGAGGAACGATTTGTCGTAAATAAATATGTCCTTACTCTCCCCAGCACTCTGTGAAGCCACTATTACTCTCTACATTTTCTATCACTGAGCTTTCACCATCATTCTCCACTCTAAACAGGACCACTATTTCTAAGACTCTTTCTCTCAAAATAAATTTACGACACTATCTCATAAAACATTTCAAGTCTTTTCAGAGTCCCACAATAACGTTAAAAGTGATTTTAGTGAGGCAATCTCTAATGCATTCATAAAAAACATAAAAAGCAAATTCAACACAAAAATGGAGCCACGGTAGCATAGTGGTTAGCGCACTGGCTTCCTAGTTCAGTGGTCTATGGTTCGATCCCCAGATGAGGTGGGATTTTTTTAGACCGCAAACGGCTCCTGAGTCGACCCAGCCCCAACTGGGTACCAGAGCAACTTCTGGGAAGGTTAAGGCGGCCGGCGTGATGCTGATCACATCACCCCTAGTGTTCCGATGGTCAAGAAAATATGGGCCTAAAACCATATTCCCAATACGCCTCAATGGTCGTGTAACGGGATCCTTTACCCTTTTACAACACAAAAATAGAAAGCTTCGCCCCCATGGCTTTGTTGTCTTTTTATTCCATATTTCAGAGTCATACAATGTAACTGCTCTGACACTTGTGCTGAAGAATCTTTGTTTTGTTTCGGACTTGTTTTCTTTTGTATTCGTATTTTGACATCATTGTCCGTCCTCCAGCTTTATTCATAGGTGCCAAGATATATATAAAACGTGTATGTGTGTGTGATTCTACATCTTGTAGGAATGTTTCTTAAACTGCAACCTTGTTACCGTTTCCTGCATTTATTTTAATTATCTATATTCTTTCTCTGAGTATTTTCCAGACCGGCCTTCTGTGACCTCGCATTAAGTATTATCATTTTGTCTTGCACTGTAACTCGGAAATTGAATAAACACATCAGCCTCTGCATTTAGTTTATTTCATTAATGTGCTTTCATCAATACGTGGTTTTTTTGTTTATACTCGGCTTCTCGGATGTAGACTGACAAGAAAAGGGACATTTTCACATTACGTGGTTTGAAATTGGAGGATAGTTACTCCGTGGAAGTTGATTCCCTAAACCAGCTTTGATATTGTAATTCATCATCATCATTTTTCTTTGCGCTCCTGACAGAACATAGAACCAAAAGTGCAGCTGGTTCCCTTACAGGAGGCCTGCATCAATCAGTCCCATGCTCCTGCAGCAGCGGTTTATGTAGTAATGTGTTTTACTTGATGAGGTTGTAGTGAAATTGACAGCAACGGCCTCAATGTAACATTTAAGGATAAAAACCTCGTACATTACAGTCGCCTAGACCGCGGGTCATCATCCTCCATAATAATTGACTTGCTAGACAGGAGGGGAACGGCGGAGCAACAAGAAAAAAAATATGTCTGGAAAGGCTAAGGAGATCTTTGTCACGTTTCCCTTCATAAAAAGTAAGACTCCACCCCGGGCCAAGTCTTGGACACTGGGCTTTTGATTTGAATGGAGCGGTAAAACGCAGATGTTAGGAATATAAAAATTAGCTGGCCGGATGTCCTATTCTGAGCAGTGAACTAAGATGGTCTTAATTTTACAAACGGATAGATAATATTGAAGATAATGACAAAAGACAGTGTAGTTCACATCATCGACAGACTGTGTTGAATAAAAAAGTGTCGCAATTTGCACACAAAAACACGACCTTGGACGCAGGTGTTCAAATTTACTTAGTATGGAGGAGAGGGAGAAAGGTTGGTTCAAAAACCAAGCACATTTTTTTAGAAACACAAGTAGAGACGGACAGACTAACAGATAAACATCCATACTTGACTGAAGCATGACTGAAATGACTTTAGTGTAGAAATTTTGAAATTCAAATAACCTAGGCAGTGATTGGCCACAGACAATCATATCATTAGCGCTCAGACGCGAAAGTGGGGCCATTCTTCAATAGTTGTTCAGTGATAGACACAGACTTTAAAGTGTGGTGATTCCATATGAAAGCAAGTGAAATAAATTTAGGGACGCCATACTATAGCCAGCAGCTCAGCTGAGTTTTGCTAGCAATTCTGTGTTATTTATTCATAATCTGAGCTGCGAGTTTCTGTCGTCAACAAAGCAGTGTCTATTCAGTTGGTGACTTACTCGAGTGTATCTGTACAGTACTTGTGACAGAGACCACCATTGTTGCCCGCCAGCACGGAGAGGTGGGACCACCTGATTTCAGCACCAGAGCGACAACTACCAGATGAGTGAGCCTCTGGTCTGCTGGACTTTCACCAACGCCCTTTAGTTACTAAGAACCCCATAAAAATTCCCACCATTTTCTGGACACTGTGTAGTCAATATAGACAGGTGTGATGAGGCCACCCCAACAGCACAAACAGTACTATCCTCCCAAGTAGATGAATACTAGAACATTTTAATAAAACTAACTAGTATAGTACATATATATGTACACTATTGCATTTATGATATAATATTCCATGCATTTTTTTCATAATTTCTAAATCCTTTTAAGTTCTGGTCAACCTAAAAAATTGATGCAGAACAAAATAAATGTAATATAATTCTATCAAGAAATTTTACACACGTGAGTTAGTTCAGTGTATTTTAACATTTGTTAATATTATTAGTCTTCTTAAATATCTGTGGGTGTATTTATAAACTATCACACCACACTACATAACAGTACCCTAGACACTTTACGTAGCCACATTCAAAAAAAAAAAAAAAAATTAAGTGTGAGGTCGTAGTGGTAGCAAGAAAGGCCTTCTGACAATTCACAACTACATTTTATCTCAGGAGCCTTCACAGCTGGCCTCATACAATTACATTTAGTAATATCACCATCATACAATACCAACAAACACCACTACATAAATTGGGGTCTTGTCCAGGGATAATTAGCCCAACAGTAATATTAGGATCTCCTGGTGGGAGAAATAAAAGTAGGGAAATAAATTGTAAAATTTCCTTTAAAATTAAAAGTGTCCCTGTAGATAAAAGTTGGTGAATCTTCACAGCCAGTAATAATTAATTAGTTAACTGGTTAGTTAGAATTAGTTGGACTATAGTCATAAGAAGTACTTAGTGTATTTACTGGTTAGAGATTAAGCTTGTATATTATTATATTGTCTAAAAAGTATGGCGGAGCTGGCAAAATTTAGATCAGCTGCTGTGCTCACCGCGAAGGAGATGGGAATGGATGGTCAAATTTTAATTCAATACGTAACGACTGAATGTGATAAATATATTGAAAGGGAAGATAGAAAGGTAGCTGAAGAGAAGAGGTTACAAATTGAGGCTGATAGAGAAATTAAGAGGCTGCAGATTGAGGCAGAAGAAAAACGACAGCACAGGGAGGCAGAAGAAAAACGACAGCAAAGGGAGGCAGAAGAAAAAAGGTTGACTGCCGAAAGGGAGGCAGAAGATAGAAGGTTGCAGAGGGAGCACGAATTACGACTAAGGGAGCTGGAATTACAAGGCCCGGCCCCTGAAAATGGTGCCAGCCCTTTTGCCTCAGATGCTACGCCCAGTCTGGGAGCCTCAAACTCAGCTATGGGGTTTCATTTAGACCATTTTGTTGAAAAAGACGATGACATAGAGGGGTACCTAGGACGTTTTGAGTTATTAGCTACTACATATGGGTTAGAGAGAGAGAGGTGGAGTTTAAAGCTATCACAGGGATTGAGGGGTACTTCTTATGAAGTATTTGCTAAAATGAACAGGGAAGACCAAGACAATTATGACATGTTAAAGCAGGCTTTGTTATTAAGGTACGAGAAGAATGGTGAATTTTATCGTAAGAAATTTAGAAATGCTAAACTGTTGTCTGGGGAGACATACCACCAATTCTCTGCTAGACTAGAAACCTATTTGGAGAAATGGACGGCTCTGGGGAAGACCCAAGATCTTAAAGAAATGATCATGATTGAGCAATTGAGAGAGTCCATGGCTCCAGACATGAGAAAATTTCTCATGGAACAAGGTGCAGAGAAGTTGGGGGAAATTTTAAATGTTGCTGAGAGGTATCAGGCAGCTCAGGCAGAGGTAAGTGGTGCTAAGAAGAAGCACATAGACAATTTTAAAGCTCCACAGCAATTTAATAAATTTGATAATAGAGAGCAGGGAAATAAAGGTAGGACAAACTTTGAGCGGCCAAGAAATGACTATCGCGACAGAAACTCACAGTTCAATGACCAAAAGTTCAATGAAAGAAAACCGTTGAACCAAGGAAAAAGATGGTGTAAATGGTGCAAGAAGGATAACCATAACACCGAATTTTGTAGAAGGAAACCTTCAAACATTGCTGCAATGAAGTCGGGGACGCAAAGATTAAAGGTTAATCCTAAGGGACAACAGGAACCTTATCACCCCCCAGTTTGTGAGGATGTTATTTGTAATGGGGTCACCATAAGGTGCCTTTATGATACAGGTTTGGATTATGATTCAGTTGTGAAGTCTAGCCTAGTGGACCCAAGTCAGTATACCACAGAAACAGTGGAAATACAAGGGGCGACTAAGGACATACCACTCATGACACTTCCCATCGCAAGGATAACGGTGAAAACTCGCTATGTGGAAGGAGAAATCAGAGCAGCAGTGATAGATGAACCAATCTACCCTCTGATATTGGGGTGTAGATACGTCTTCTTGGGAATCCCGAGAAACCTGTGATCATGGCGACAGTGCAGACCAGGTCACAGAAGAAGGAGGAAGAAGGTGAACCTATAAATGCTCATCCAGAGGAGATGAGGAAGGCGCAGGCTGAGGATAGGACACTCAAGCCCTGTTTTAAAAAATTGCCCAAATGCCACACACCTCCGAGCAAGGGGGAATATTTCATGAAGAACAAACTCTTATACAGGAAGGCCGGAACTGGAACAAATGGTCACAACCAGCTGGTTCTTCCCACTTCATATAGAGATAAAGTGATGGAACTCGGGCATGCGATTCCCTTCAGTGGTCACATGGGGATCAGCGCCACAGGACAGCGTATAGCTTGTCATTACTTCTGGCCAGGGATAACGGAGGATATAAAAAGATATGTCAAATCCTGCCCAGAATGTCAAAGGGTAGCTCCAAAGCACTGGACTGCTCCTGCAACTCTAGGGGAAATGCCCATAGTGGGAACACCTTTTGAGAGGGTTGCAGTGGATATTGTAGGACCTCTCACTCGGACCAAGAGGAGGAACAGTTACATCCTTACTCTGGTGGACACTTGTTCTATGTGGGGAGAGGCGGTAGCCCTGCCATCAATTGATTCAAAACATGTAGCAGAGGCACTACTTACAATATTTACCCGATTAGGATTCCCGCATCAAATCTTGACGGATAATGGATCTCAGTTCAAGGGGAAACTAACGGAAGAAGTTTTTTAAGCTATTTCAAGCCAGGCACTTTCATTGTAGTCCGTACCATCCACAAGGGAACGGCCAGGTAGAGAGGTTCAATGGGACTCTCATTTCTATCCTGAGAAAGCTGGCACACGAAAAACCGGATCTGTGGGATCAATTCCTGCCCGCCGCATTGTTTGCGTACCGGAGGTACCACATAGTTCAACCGGGATGGCTCCCGCAACTCTGCTATTTGGGAGGCCAATAAAAGGTCCTTTAGAAGCTTTATTAAGGACCTGGACAGATGAGAAGGCGGAAGAGACTGTTACCTCATCGTATCAATATGTGAACGAACTGACCACTCGTTTGAAAGCTGGATGGAAACTGGCAAATGATAATTTGAAACAAGCCAGGAAGAAACATGCAGCATATTTTAATAGGAAGGCAAAGGACAGGGAACTGGCAGTCGGAGAGAAGGTGCTGCTTCTACTACCCGGAAGCCAGAATAAATTACAAATTGGTTGGCAAGGTCCATATACGGTTCTAGAGAAGGTGTCTAGAACAAACTATAAAATTGACAAAAAGGGGAAGGAAAAAGTTTATCATGTAAACCTGTTAAAGAAGTATCTGGACAGACCACTCCAGGAAAGCACCCCTTTATTGACCTTGGCTATTGCAACCCAGATGCAAAAGGAACCACTCACCTCACATGAATACCCATTACATCCTTGTGAAACAGCAGCACAGGTAAAAGTCAGTAAGCACCTGACTAAAAACCAGAGGGAGAGAGTTCAACAGGTTCTGGAGGAACATACAGATGTATTAACAGATAAACCAGGCCATACAAATTTGCTACAGTATGACATGAAACTGGTAGACTCAAACCCAATCTGTATGAGAGCCTATTCTATTCCGTTCGCGAAGGAGAAGGCATTGAAGGAAGAAATAGATTATTTGTTGAAGGAGGGGATTATTTCGCACAGTGAATCATCTTTTAGTTCTAGTGTCGTTTTTGTTGAGAAAACCGTCTGGGGAACACAGACTGTGCATAGATTACAGGAAACTGAATGCTGTCACAGAAGGACAAGTGGATCCATTACCAGACACAAAACAGTTATTTGCCAGACTGAACAAGGCAAAATACTTTTCAAAGGTGGATCTTAGTAAAGGCTATTACCAGATCCCAGTGAAGCCTGAAGTGAGACCTTATTTGGCTTTTAGCACTTCGGATGGACATTATGAATTCAATATGCTACCATTCGGACTGAAAAATGCTCCGAGTGTGTTTTCAAGGATGATGCGAAAATTGTTGGATCCCCTGAATAACCCATGTATCACAAATTTCA
Organism: Oreohelix idahoensis; assembly: GCA_024509875.1. Lineage (NCBI taxonomy): Eukaryota > Metazoa > Mollusca > Gastropoda > Stylommatophora > Oreohelicidae > Oreohelix > Oreohelix idahoensis. The sequence continues at coordinate 661,921 of JAMPIV010000219.1, forward strand.
TGGATGATATTCTCGTCGCCACCGAGACATTTGCAGAACACATTGAAGCTCTGGAGATGTTGTTTGATAGACTTCGGGAGGCGAACTTAACTGCTAGGCCAACAAAATGTTGTATTGGATGCAAAGAGTTGGAATTCTTGGGACACACTGTATATCAGGGTAATATGACCCCTGATCCTAAGAACTTGGAAAAACTGCAGAGAGCACCTAGGCCGCAAACAAAAAAGGACGTGCGATCATTCGTGTCGTTATGCGGATTTTATCAGAAATACATCAAAAATTTTAACGCTATTTGTGCTCCTCTGACTGATCTGACTCGCAAGGGACTTCCAGATAAAATTATTTGGACTGCACAATGTGAACTAGCGTTCCAAGAGTTAAAGGAAAAACTCACTAGCAAGCCTATTCTCAAACTGCCTGATTTGACACAGGACTTTGTCTTAAGAACCGATGCAAGTAATGTAGGACTCGGAGGGGCTTTGTTGCAAAGATCATTTTCACCTGATGGGGAACTGAAACCAGTCGCTTATGCAAGCCGCAAATTGAATAAGGCGGAACAAGGATACTCCACAAGCGAAAAAGAATGTTTAGCATTAATCTGGGCAATAAAGAAGTTTCAAATCTATCTGTATGGTAGGACATTTGTGGTGGAGACGGACCATCAGCCTCTCGTGTTCTTGTCTCAGGCTAAGCATGAAAACGCAAGATTGCTGAGGTGGTCTTTATTGCTTCAACCTTATCAGTTTAGTATCCAATATATCCCAGGCAAATTGAATGTCGGTGCAGATTTCCTCAGTCGGCACCCCTGTGATCAAAATTAGAGTAGTGGCAGACGTGAGGAGTAATTTTACCTATGTGTATCGCTGGTTTTGGAACTTGCCATAGGCATGTTTTCAAGTGGGGAGATGTGTAGTGAAATTGACAGAGATACAACGGTAAAATCCCTCCAAAGATAACATTTAAGGATAAAAACATAATGCGTAGGCTGCTGATGTACATGATCGCCTAGACCGCGGGTCATCATCCTCCATAATAATTGACTTGCTAGACAGGAGGGGAACGGCGGATCAAAAAGAAAAAAAAAATATGACTGGAAAGGCTAAGGAGACGCAATTGGGGGGGGGGGAAACGGAGAAAAGTCACGTTTCCCAAGTTGACATAAAAAGTAAGCAACTCCACAGAAGGGACCCTAGATATGTTACGCCACAGTCATTTATTGGACGCTTTTGCGATACCAAGCTTTTGATTTGAATGGAGCGGTAAAACGCAGATGTTAGGAATATAAAAATTAGCTGGCCGGATGGCCTATTCTGAGCAGTGAACTAAGATGGTCTTAATTTTACAAACGGATAGATAATATTGAAGATAATGACAAAAGACAGTGTAGTTCACATCATCGACAGACTGTGTTGAATAAAAAAGTGTCGCAATTTGCACACAAAAACACGACCTTGGACGCAGGTGTTCAAATTTACTTAGTATGGAGGAGAGGGTTTTTGAGCGGTAGCTGTGTCTAAATATAACTTTTAACGACAAAATTTTGGAGGGGAGAGAAAGGTTGGTTCAAAAACCAAGCACATTTTTTTAGAAACACAAGTAGAGACGGACAGACTAACAGATAAACATCCATACTTGACTGAAGCATGACTGAAATGACTTTAGTGTAGAAATTTTGAAATTCAAATAACCTAGGCAGTGATTGGCCACAGACAATCATATCATTAGCGCTCAGACGCGAAAGTGGGGCCATTCTTCAATAGTTGTTCAGTGATAGACACAGATTTTAAAGTGTGGTGATTCCATATGAAAGCAAGTGAAATAAATTTAGGGACGCCATACTATAGCCAGCAGCTCAGCTGAGTTTTTGCTAGCAATTCTGTGTTATTTATTCATAATCTGAGCTGCGAGTTTCTGTCGTCAACAAAGCAGTGTCTATTCAGTTGGTGACTTACTCGAGTGTATCTGTACAGTACTTGTGACAGAGACCACCATTGTTGCCCGCCAGCACGGAGAGGTGGGACCACCTGATTTCAGCTTCAGAGCGACAACCACCAGATGAGTGAGCCTCTGGTCTGCTGGACTTTCACCAACGCCCTTTAGTTACTAAGAACCCCATAAAAATTCCCACCATTTTCTGGACACTGTGTAGTCAATATAGACAGGTGTGATGAGGCCACCCCAACAGCACAAACAGTACTATCCTCCCAAGTAGATGAATACTAGAACATTTTAATAAAACTAACTAGTATAGTACATATATATGTACACTATTGCATTTATGATATAATATTCCATGCATTTTTTTCATAATTTCTAAATCCTTTTAAGTTCTGGTCAACCTAAAAAATTGATGCAGAACAAAATAAATGTAATATAATTCTATCAAGAAATTTTACACACGTGAGTTAGTTCAGTGTATTTTAACATTTGTTAATATTATTAGTCTTCTTAAATATCTGTGGGTGTATTTATAAACTATTACATAACAGTACCCTAGACACTTTACGTAGCCACATTCATTAAAAAAAAAAAAAAAAAATTAAGTGTGAGGTCGTAGTGGTAGCAAGAAAGGCCTTCTGACAATTCTCAACTACATTTTATCTCAGGAGCCTTCACAGCTGGCCTCATACAATTTATATTTAGTATAACACCATCATACAATACCAACAAACACCACTACAGAGGTTGCCAGCGCCTCATGTACAACCTCACATTAGTCGCCTTATATGACATGCCCCTGAGGGTGCAGCAGCAGTATTCTATCTTTGTCTCTTCAGAGACCCCCCGGGAACTTCACTGGGGCCTAGTGAGGCAAAGAAAGAATAAAACCACTGCTTCTACCAGACAAGTCGTAAGAGGCTACTAGTACAATCGGGTCTCGCGCTCCCGGGGGCTGCACACTTCCCTGATTAAGAACAAAAAATAAGTAACGCCTTACACAACAGTTTAGATTGGAAGATCCTATTCAAGATCATTCACCGAGATAACATTGATGAATATTACTGTCGCGTGCCTATGATTCGACAATATAATATTAAATGTGTGAGTGCTGAGACAAACATCAAATTAAGCCAAATTAGATTATCACACGCGACAGTTTTAATATATTTTTTTAAACACACATTAAAGCTTCTATTCAATCATGTCCAGTAGCGATTATTAATTTTAATGTACATACAACGAAGTTCATGTGACAATTTCCCAAGTTCCATCCATGATTTAACAATGTTCATACTTATTTTTCTGCTTCTAATACGATTCGACACTTTCCCGGTTTTTAGTTTTTAAAGACCATCATCTTTCCTGACTGAGAACTGCATCAGAGCTCGGATCCCCTACCTTAGATCACACACGGAGGAAGTCAGCACATTGCACGAACTCCGTAGTACCGGCATGGATACTAATGTGTGTATACAAGAATCACACATTCTATAAATATTTTTTGTGGTGGGTAGGTTTTCCTAATTTTGTAAATGTTGCCAGAGCAGCGGCCGTATGACCTACTCCATTTCCAACTACAAGGGAATTTTTAACGTGCGCAACTTGCACACGGGTCCTATTTTTCGCCAGTTTCCGAGAAGGCTAGGCATCCGATCTCATTATCCATGAGACCCACTGATTCTGAAAAAAATTCCATCAAATAAACTCCCTGTACTGGGAACCGAACCCGGTACCTTCAGAATTAGAGGAGGACGCTATACCTCTTAATCAATCCGACCCTTAATTGGTTCGAACTTGCGAACATCTATGACATAGTTTCAGACTTCTTTCGTCTCAGTCGAGATATTTGCAATATAATCCACGTAGACATAATTATGAATCACTCATACACACTCCACAGAAAATGGGACACCTTCCGTCTCACTGAGACACAATCAAAATAATGTCGCGGTTACTACGCCAAAGAAAGGCTCGTCATATGCGGCTACGCATGCCGACGCTCAAATCAACGTCTTTTCCAGAACCACATAGTTTCAAAGTGTAAGATCCTATGTGGGTGCAAAAATAATTGTAACAATTTAATTGTTCCTTTTATAGTCTTCAATAACTCTTGTTCTAGTTAATCTCACAAGAGAGAGAGAGAGAGAGAGAGAGAGAGAGAGAGAGAGAGAGAGAGAGAGAGAGAGAGAGAGAGAGAGAGAGACAGAGACAGAGACAGAGACAGAGACAGAGACAGAGAGACACAGAGAGACACAGAGAGACACAGAGAGAGAGATGGAGAGAGAGAAAGAGAGAGACAGACAAAGAAAGAGAGAGAGAGTGTGTTGTAGGTAGATAGATAAAGAGAGATTATAGTTTGAAAATTCAGGTTAACGAGCTTGTCAAGTTGTAACGTAAGCAGATATACTGGTTGAGAAAATGGAAGCATTGAAGCCAATTTTTCCTTCTACATACCTTGGAAAACCTTTGAACAGCCTGAAATTTCTTGCGAGAGCACTGACAGAGCTAATGGGTTTCCAGTTTGTTTTTGTTTTTTTAATCATGTGTGCATATTTTGACAATCCAGTCGCCGTGGCTCAGAGGATAGGAGATTTTTCAAATTAAAATTGATCAAAAATCTTATCTAAGGTCAAACACGCTTCAAAATAGATACAACAATCTTGCAATATTATCTATAGAATGTGATGAAACAAAAAAACATAAATTTCGATTACATTTTGAAAGATTTTTGGGAACTGAAAGCAAATATTTCTTTATAAGTATAGTTTTGTTTAAAAAGTATGTATAATGTATATAATTTATTTATTATTTTTTTACAAAATGTAATAGCTTATATTCCTGATATCTGATCTGAGATATTCTTAAATCCATGGGGCCACACCAAAATGGACCATATGACCCACGGTTACCAAGCCAGGCCGTGGCCAACCTCACACAAAATTGTTTTTAATTGCTACAGAAATACCCATGTTTTATGTCAGTAATAGGGGAGCGGCTTTCTGAATCGGGTCTAACGCTGTGGTGGCCATATTCTGCATGAGTAGAGAAAAAGGAAAGGGAATTACAGAGCCGTCAGTTTTGTAAGTTCATTACTTACTTACTTAATCATTCCTCTTCTATCCTGGGGTGTAGATGTTTGCCAGAGGGAGCGCCATACTATCCTGTCGGCTTTCTTCCTCCTGGCCTGGTTCCATTCTAGTCCTCAGTCTTTCAGGGATTGTCTAATGTTATCCTCCCAGCGAACGTTGGGACGTTCTGGAAGTTTGGATCCCTGGCTTTTGGTTTCCCATATTTGTCATGGTAGCCGATCTTCTCCCATTCTGTAGACATGGCCAAACCGTAGTAAATGGGACTGTTTCACTCTGTTCTCCAGGGGTTCGGTTTTGAGGCAGTGACGCATCGTCTGGTTGCGGATCATGCCTCTTCTTGTTACTTCAACCACCTTCCTCGGACAACCTCATTTCTGAGGTTTGGAGCTGAATTTTATGGGTTGTAGTCATTGCCTGTGACTCACATTCACAAGACTAGAACTTAGGTGGAGCGATATACGGCCATCTTCGTCTTCTGGCTAATTTTTTTTTTTTTTTGATGCCTACGACCTTCCAGCGTTGATGCCTCCCTTCCAGGCTGTGACAGTTCCAATGTATTTAAAGTGGTTGACCTACTCCTGGTTTTACTGTAAGTTAATTACAGCAATTGAAAGTTCTTATAACGGATGATCTCGAAAAAACAATGGTCTCCAGAGGATGTAGAACTGTATTTGTTTTGTAAGGGTCATGATCATTCGACAACGTCTGCTTGTTATTTGACGAGTCATATTTTTAACTGATCTTCATAAATAAGTTGTAACGACAATACAAAAATGAAAGATCGTCACTAAAAAGGCCCCAGTGGTTACCTACATGTAGTGCACCTGCTCCATACTCGAAATACCCCGGCCCCCGGGTTCTATCTCCCGCGCTACTGACCCCTGTCCACGAAGGAATATTTTAATGTGGTGCCATGTTGGCAGGGAGGATAGTGTGATTCGCTTCCGTAGCTAGGTGGTATTGCCGTTCGGGTGGTCCTGGGTTTGATTCTCTGTGGAGTCTATCATTTCTCCTGTTTCATTGTTGTTCAGTTTTCTAATTCTTTATTTCTCACGAGTGCCTGAAACATACATTATGTGTGTAATATTTATTTATTTACTGTTTCAGGCAAAGGGTTTCCTCTCCTTATTTGTTTAAAATGTCCATCTCCCAGAATTAGTTGCTTAACTGTAATGTCCCTGTCTGCTTTTGTGCTTTCTAGACTATTAGTCTTTTTCGGTTGTCTGTCCTGCACACTACTTTTGACGAACTAGCAGTGTTTCTCAACCTTTTTGTGTTCAGGTCGATCTCTTCAGTTCTCTTCTTCTTCTTCTTCTTCATTCATTCAAATGAAAGCAGGTATGGTGGTTAGACTACAGTGAAATAAATGAAGGGCGTCAGTTATCGAAAAATCTTGCCAGGTGCATATTTACAATGGATCCCACGGATACTGACCGATCACCATAAGGAAGAACGCATGGGGTAGAGTTTGAACCACCTGCTGCGTTACGAAGAGGAGGGTGATGCATTTCTGTTGAGCATAGTGGCAGGCGATGAGTCGTGGTGCCACCACTTTGAGCCGTGCAGCAAATCAGCGAGCATGCAATGGAAACATCCCGGATCACCAAAACTCAAAAAATTCAAGTCACAGATTTCCGCTGGTAAGGTTATGCTGACCGCATTTTTTGACCATGAAGGGCTTCTATTGGTAGACTTTAAAGAGCCTGGCGTGAAAATCAATGCCAACCACTACAAAGACACACTAGACAACCTGCATACAGCCATCAAGAATAAACGACCCGGCATGCTTTCGCGTGGTGTGATTCTGTTGCACTACAATGCTTGTCCACATGTTGCGAACATTGTGCAGGAAGCGTTAGCAAGGAAAAGTTGGGAAGTTCTGCCATACCCAGCCTACAGCCCCGATCTGTCACCATGTGACTTTCATTTCTTCGGACCCTTAAAAAAATCTCTAAAGGGACAACGATTCGACTCCGATGCAGACGTTAGGGCCTCGGTGACCAAATGGTTCAATAAGCAACCAAAGTCATTTTTCTCGGACGTCATCCGCCGTCTACCCAAGCAGTGGGATGCGTGTCTGAATGTCTATGGTGACTATTTCTAAAGAACCCCAGTGAGTACTTGCTTCATAACAATTGCTGTATTTAATTCTACTACTCCTGCTGATGTACCTTACATATATTTGTTATAAAGCCACTGGGACGGGTTTCATTTGAACACACCTCGTACTAAATTAAATACACTAATTTGTGGGTACTTTAGAATAAATACAATTCTCAGTTTGATTGTCTTTTAATTGTTTAAAATGAACTTGAAGTATATATATTATCAAATCAGTCAATAGCTCCAATCATTATTGAATAATTTCAAGCTGTAACATCAGTTTTATATTACGTGATCACTAAAAATATACTTTATGTAGTAAATCTACAAAATTTTTTCAGCACACTTTGATAGGCGCGGCGGAACACAAGTGTGCCGCGGCATAATAATAATAATAATAAATTCTTTAAGCACCAAACACGGCGCATAAGGCAGAAACCAGTGCTCTCCAGGTTGTACGTTGTGACGCCACTCCTCTTAGCTCTTGCACATTGTTTAATCCCAACGTTCTTTCTTCTCTTATTATTGTTCTTCTAAGTGTTTCTTTTGGTCTTCCTTTTTTCCTCTAACCCTCAGGAACCCAAGTGAGTGCCTGCAATGGTATTCTGTTGTTTTGCATTCGTAGGACATGACCGATATATGACCATCGTCTTTTCCTTATATAGTTGGAGACATATTTCTGCCTAGAGTCTTCTCTTATTTGTCGATTAGTCTTGAATTCTTTCCAACTGATGTTCATGAGTTTTCTAAGACATTTGTTCTCGAATGTATTCAGCTTGTTCTCCAATGATTTTGTTATTTTCCAACTCTCACAGCCGTATGTTAACACTGAGATAACATTTGAATTAAACAGACGAAGCTTGGTATGTATATTCAATGATCGTAATTTCCAAATGTTAGATAATCTATTGAAGGCGCTAGCTGCCAAAGCAATTCTAGTATGAATTTCTCTTGTTGTGTCACCATCCTGTAATGTAAAGGTATACATCCATGCATACCGCTTGAGAAACACTGAACTAGCCAATCAAACCATCCGCTGGGCCGCACCAAAATTACTCAACGTTCAAGAAGTAACGCATGAAAAAACATTTGCTCCAAACTCGTGCATATTTCCTTCGTAAACAGAGAGGTTTCTCAATAAGTATACGTGACCATTGAAAAAAAAAAAACAACATAACTCTCAGCTTTAAATAGTGTTTTAGCAATTACGTGGCCCCGTGTAGAGCCCGGGGAATTCTGAAGCAACAAATAAAGATTAGGGTAACTGCACCCTCGGACATGAGAAAAAAAAAAAAAGACGATGAATTGAACAATGATGATGACCTATGAGGTTTGAACAGGCCTCCCTAGACTGACCTATGTTTGCACAGCCCCCTGACTGACCTTGAGGTTTGCACAGGCCTCCCTAGACTGACCTATGAGGTTTGCACAGGCCTCCCTAGACTGACCTATGAGGTTTGCACAGGCCTCCCTAGACTGACCTATGAGGTTTGCACAGGCCTCCCTAGACTGACCTATGAGGTTTGCACAGGCCTCCCTAGACTGACCTATGAGGTTTGCACAGGCCTCCCTAGACTGACCTATGAGGTTTGCACAGGCCTCCCTAGACTGACCTATGAGGTTTGCACAGGCCTCCCTAGACTGACCTATGAGGTTTGCACAGGCCTCACTAGACTGACCTATGAGGTAACTCGTTTGATGTAAGGTTCACAAACGTTTTCATTAACCTCATCTGCGATAAAGATAATAAAAAGTTTATAACGATTATAAAAGCGTTATCGGGTATCGTTGTCTTATTTGGTTTTTTTAGTTTCTAATAATTATTTTTCAGGAACTCAAATAGTTAGTTTTTATGTTCACTTCGATAGTTTTCAATTTTCTGTCTTTTTTCCCCTATGATTTTGCAGGAGCTAACGACTTGTAATAAATGCAGGATTGAAAAGAGAATTAATGAAGGAAATTAAAATTAGACAGCTAAAATATTTTAGCCATGTAAAAAGACCTTATTTTGACAACGGCTTCTAGGGCAGGAGTTGGAAAGGCCTGGTATCGGGCTGAGGGCGCACCATGGACTGTAATGGTAAGCGGCCAGAACCATCCAGAAAGCAATGGCAAACTACTGGATGTACAATGCCAAGAAATCCATAATGGCTAATCTGAATACTACACAAAGATCTGGTGGTGAGGCCCCCAGGCCAGACAGATCATATTTAACTGGGGAAGAGATCGTTGGCAGCGTCAGTACAGGTAATCGTGATGACGGCCAAAAGCCTGACTGTGTTACCACGGAAAACCATGTCATCGGTCTTAGAAAAATAATCAAAATAGGAACATGGAACGTCAGAAGCTTATACCAAGGAAAACAGTACATAGTGAAGAACGAGATGGAAAGGCTAAACATCGATATCCTGGGCATCTCAGAGCACAGATGGTCGGGCCAGGGACACTTTTCGATTCCATCAGGAGGAACATTCATATACTCAGGCAAAGAGAGAGGAGGTCAGAGCGGCGTCGGCTTCTACCTGTCTAAAAGGACAGCTGCCTCCCTATTAGGATATAATCCCATAAATGACCGCATTGTCACAATCAGACTGAAAGGAAAAAGAAAGAACATCACAATTATACAAACATATGCGCCAACAGCAGCTGCTGAAGAACAGGAAATTGAAGATTTTTACAATGAACTGCAAAATGCATTAGAGAAAGCAAATAAGCAAGATATTAGGATAATAATGGGAGATTTTAATGCCAAAGTTGGAAACGAAAGATTAGAACATGAAAAAAGAGTGAAAGGAAGTTATGGATTGGGCCAGAGAAATGAGAGAGGAGAACGCTTGACAACATTCTGCCTAGAAAACAACCTAGTCATCACGAATACTCTTTTTATGCAACACCCTAGAAGACTATATACATGGACGTCACCGGACGGAAAAAGCAAGAACCAAATAGATTATATCTTAATACAACAAAGGTGGCGATCTTGTATCTCATCCATCAAGACGTTCCCAGGAGCAGACTGTGACTCCGACCATGAACTTCTTGCTGCAAACTTCAAGATCAAATTGAAAAAAGTCGTTACAAGCGACAAAGTAATACGTTATGACACAAGCGCCATACCAGAAGAGTACAGTGTCGATATTCAGAACAAATTTGACATTCTTATGGCAGTACAGGAGGAAATGACACCAGATGAACTTGCTAATAACATCAGAGATGTATATATTACAAATGCACAGAGGTTAATTCCTAAAAGAAGTATAAAGAGACGAGAATACATCTCAGACGAAACACTGAAGTTGGTGGTAGAGAGAAGAAAAATGAAGTCCAAAAAAGATACAGAAAATCAGGAGTTGTACAAGGAATACACAAAGCAGATTAAAAAACGAGTCAGACAAGACAAACAACAATACATAAATGACACCTGCAGGAAAATAGAGGAAATGCGCGAACAGGGATTGAGTAAGAATATGTTTTCTGAAGTAAGAACATTGAAAAACAGCAACTTTAAATCATCACCCCGAGCAATAAACGACAAGAAAGGCGACACTCTAACAGAACGTAAAGATATTCTGAACAGATGGAAGGAGTACTGTCAAGAAATGTATACGGAAATAAACAAAGCGGCAGATAACAACGTCATGAATGAAGCGGAACGTGAACCAGAACCTACCATAGAGGAAGTCCGGAATGCAATCAAACACTTAAAAAGTGGAAAATCTCCTGGTTGTGATGAAATAACAGCTGAAATGATACAGGCAGGAGGAGAAGGCAGCGCTCGTATATACCATGCATTATGCTGCAAGATCTGGCAAAGCGGAATTTGGCCCAAGGAATGGAAACGATCAATTTACATACCCTTGCCAAAAAAGGGCAACCTGAAACTGTGCACAAACTACAGAACTATAGCTCTTATAAGCCATGCCAGCAAAATACTTTTACAAATCATAATGAAAAGGATGCAACAAAAGCTAGAAACAGAAATAAATGAAGTACAGGCGGGTTTTCGACCAGGTAGAGGCACTAGAGATCATATATTCAACATGAGGATCATCATAGAAAAGTGTAGAGAATTCAACGTTGACCTACATACTTGTTTCATTGATTACACCAAAGCTTTCGATTGTGTACAACATCAGCAGTTATGGGCTATTATGAAAATATGGGATTTCCAAACCACCTTATACAACTCATCGCACTGCTGTACCAAGAACAACAGGCAGCCGTAAGAATAGAGGGGAAACATCAGAATGGTTTGAAGTACAGAAAGGAGTAAGACAAGGCTGTACCCTTTCCCCTTACCTGTTTAACATTTATGCCGAGAATATCATGAGAAACGTAAGAGATGACCAAGAACACACAGAGTTTGACTCATTTAACATCGGCGGGTACCAGATCCCGGAAATCAGATATGCTGACGACACAGTCCTCCTATCGACCAACCCAAAAGGACTTGAACAATTACTTCTGTCCACCAAAAAAACACAGCGAGGCCCAGAATCTATACCTAAACACCAAGAAGACCAAAGTATTGACAACAGACAAAGTAAAGACCAAACCAGAAATTGAAATTGATAACGAAGAACTGGAAAGTGTCAATGAATTCGAATACTTAGGATCAATCATTAACAGCTCTGGCGACTGTGCAGTAGAAATTAAAAGAAGACTTGCAATTGCTTCACATAAGCTAATACAGATGAAAAACCTATGGCAAGGCACAAGCAAAGAAACAAAGTTACAACTGATCAGAGCATGTATATTCCCAGTAGCAACATACGGCTGCGAGACTTGGACACTCAATAAAACAGTTGCAAAAAAGATTACATCATTCGAAATGAAATGCTACAGAAGGATGTTGAGAATACCCTGGACAGAAAAAAAGACCAACAGAGAAGTACTGCACTCACTAAACGTACAGGAACATTGGCTCCTAAATACCATCGCAATAAGGAAGCTGAAATTTTTCGGTCATATAAAAAGACATAATAGTCTGGAAAAAACAGTGATGGAAGGCATGATCCCTGGAAAAAGGGGAAGGGGTCGACCTAGGCGACGGTGGACCCAGGACATCACAGAGAGTCTGAACTTGTCTTTGGCTGATGCAGGTCGACTTGCCCAGAATCGTGATGCGTTCAGAGCAGCTGTAATGGAGACAACGTTCTGGAAAGAATATCTCACATGATGAAAAAGACCTTAATGAAGACAATAAGAGAAGGAAGAGTTAAAGGCAGGCATGCAAGAAGAAGATGGTGCTATAAGTAGGAAGATAACACCACGAGATGGACAGGAAAGAGTATTACAGTGCACCATCAAGACAAGAGACAAGATACGTTAGGCATCCATTGCAGCATACCTTTGATGTGAGATGGCAGCTGATGATGATGGTGAATATAGGAAACACTGAGAATTTAGCCCCAGCAAATCTTCTAGCAAGTACAAAAGATCAATGGCGGTATTAATTATCGTAACATTTTATTTTATAAGTCTTAATTTTGCAGCTATCCGCTTGTCTTCCCAAAATTGCCAGAAATAGCCGCGTGAATTTTACGTATTCTTTTTAAACAACTTTTATACAACCTGGTTTGAGCTTTATATGTTTGTGAATTTTCAAATCGTTGACGCTCAAAATGTCTTTCTCTCACTTATCGTACAGAGGTTAAACTTCGTAAGCAGCTCCATGTTGTGGGCATTTTAATCTAATGTTTTGAACGGCAACTGATACAGCCGACTGTATACAACTTTATATATATATATATTGTATAAAGTGAAATTAACTTATGTAGTGGAAATGATTAACTAAGAAATGAAAATGGCGGGGGTCGAATGATGAAAGGTGATGTGCCGATTCAGTCAAGGAGTTCCCTCAACAACTAGGTCATTCTGGAGATCTACAGCTAGCGATATATTTTTTTTCTTTTAAAACACAAGGGGTAATTGTTTAATATGGAATTTCGCCAGTATTTACACGGCCGACTGCCACTTTTTGCGTTTCATCTAAATTTCAATTACACAATACAGGATAAAAGTGGAACATTGAAAGTTATTTTCACCATTACTTGTTATAGAATTTTCACGTATCCAGTTTTCACCTACCTATTCATGTCTTAGAACTTGTACTGGAAACCCCAGCGTAAAAGAAACAGAGAAAATCCGGAAACAAAAACATGGAGAAGAGAACTGGGAAAGAATGTAAACAGGATTAAACAGACATGTACAGACATTGAACGGAAATTACAGGACATACAGCTTTGATATGATTTTTGAAGGCCTATGCTTCATGTAGAGCTCAGGGGTCAGAAATAATTAATACCTTTATAATCGTGCATAACCACATTCAGTCGATATACATGGGGACCCGATTGTTTTCGTGCAGATATTTAAAATTGTAGATTACAAGGGTGCAATTATAACGTAGAACTATTTGTTCGTTAATCATTAGCTGCAATCAAGAACTAAAAGTTGACTGAAGGAAAGAACTACGCCTTGTAATTTAACCATTTCATTGCAGATAAGCGTAAAAAAAACTGTAAGTCGCCACAGAAAGCGGAGGACAAGATTATATTGAAAGCCTTCACAGACGCCCCCCTTTTTTCATTGTTTAGCCATGTACAATGTGGTGAATTATAGAATGCATAAAACAGAGCTTATGGAAAGAGAAATAAGGATGTGCTGAGATAGGTCCCAGTGCGCAACGGATTTTTATTACTCCTATTAGAATGAGGTAAATCACTTTATTTTGACATAAGGAGAGGTGAAAAATATTGTGACAACACTAAAGATTGAAGAGAAAAAAGACAGAGAATGACAGTTTAATATGGCGGCATGGATAGAAGTCAACAACAACAACAACAAAAACACCAAACTGGATTGAAAATTGTGGATAGACTTGATCACGTGCCATCTGGGACGGTGCTTGAAAAAGGGCACAATTTTCCCACAATTTTTCCCATTTCATTTATTAAAGTTATAGGGACCAGTAAAATAACATGGATAAACAAAGAATATGAAACTGTAATAGTATGTCACAGTTAAGGCTTGGATGGTGAGAATAAACAAATAAACATCCAGTGTACCACTATAAGAAATGAGAAGGAAAAAACACGATAAAGATGATAATTATAAAGGATGGTCCGAAAGAGAAAATTAAATGTGGCAGATAACGTTAATGACTAGAAAAGCTGACAAAAGTTAAGAGATTAAGACGTACAGAAGACGAATGAAGAAAAGAAAAAGTTAGCGGGATGAAGAAGACGAAAAAGAAAGGTGAAAAAGAAAAAAGTAGATTATTAAAAGGTAGAACGAAAATGAAACAGAAAATGAACCAAAACAATCCTGTCAAACAATAAGCGCATATACAGCACCATTAGGTGCGCTCATACACTGACACAAGTGAAGATTACTTACCGCAAAACGTGGTCTGTAAAACGTAAAAACTCCTGTTCAGTGAAGTTCTTGTTAACAAACAACAAACTTGTCCGTGAAAAAAGCGAAAAAATACAGGTGCGATGTCTTCAAAGAGAAGGAAACATTTAAGAAATGCTTATTTTAGATACCTTTACATTAATTTGTAACTTTCCAACTTTTAATGTATATACAACTTGTATACAACCTTTGACAAAGCGTTGTAAGCTCTCCTGAAATATATTGTAAATGTTAATTACAACTCTATTGTTTAAACAAATATTTATAGTTAAGCAGAAGTGACTACAAATTTATTCAGCATACATTAGTCTTTATCAACAACACTAAAACTAGTGTGGAGTTGTTTTTGGAGAATTCGCATTACAGTCTCCGTGAGCAGTTTATCAACTGTATCCGCTAGCAGCAATGTGAGGGGGCGACCTCGCGTTGAGACTGAGCAGACGCGTGTCAGAATGTGCGACCAGGATCTTTGGCATAATGAAAAGGGTTTGAACAGGTATCTTTAATATACCAGCGGGCAATCATATATGGAGAAGGTTTGGAAACATTAGGGGACGACAAGACAAAAGCTATGAGTTACGTTCCCGAAGATCTATAAGCAAACATAATATTTGAAGACTTTTGGTAGAAAATTATTCTGAAATGTAATTCTTATTGTTGTTTCAAATCGACTGCATTGCACTTTGAGCAAACCCATAGGTGCTCAGTCTCCTTCAGCCAATGTCGAAGAGCGTGAATGCTAATTGTTCCTGTTGCACGTTGGTTGTATACACGCCGGATGCATCCTCTCGTACGTCCATCCCTGCCAGTCTAACGTTTGATGTCAAATTCCAGCAATCTTAGCCTTGATGATTCATCGATTGCAGTGTCATTCTCTAAAAGACGACAATTAATAGTCCCCAGTATCTCTCCCTTATCCACACCCAATGAACCCACTATGAGTGCTCTTGAAGCTAGTCTGTCAGCTCTTTCATTCTGACATTTGAAATCCAAGGGAAGAGAAAAACAGGTTCTACAGATCCTTTTTTTTTTACTGTAGTTACCAAACGCATTAAAAACAGAAAATAAATGTACAATAAATCTATTGCATGGAATAAAAGTGGATGGGCAATTATTATTAATAAGTAATTTGTTAAATTATTCACAATTTATTGTTTCATTATTCATGTCGTTTAGTAGTAAACTTTTGAACACTCGGCGCCCGTCTTTTCAAATACAAAACTTTAACTCTTACGTCACTTGGTGGTTTTCCATGTTTGATGCTAGGAATTTTCTATCGCTTTGAGTTTTCATATAGTGTGAAAGTGTTCAGGTCGGCTCTTTTCAAGGTGTCTGAAAGTATTGCAATTTTACGACTTATACAACGAGTGTAATATGCGAAATGTACTTAAAATTTAGCTCCAAGATGAATTTAGCTTCAAAGTTATATTTTATTGACAATGAAAACATGTATAATCACATTTTAAATCCGTCATTGTCTTACTGTAAATGAAGTTTATCATCTGACGCAAAGAGGTCTGCATATGGGTCAGAATCCCTGGAAGTTTTGACCATCGGTATTTTCGATGGCTCCTTCCTCTACGTCTCTGTCTCGTCACATCAATTCTTCTTGTTTCCCATCTATTGCATTTGAAATCTCACATTTTTTAAAAAACTATATCACGACAATTTCTGCACGAAAAAACTTCCAAGATTTTACCACTTAATCGCACAACACATATAGTGGTGGAGCTAGCACATTACTACGCTTTGTGAATGACTTCTCTCCATCAACCATCCATCTATTCCACACCACAAGAACATTGTCCATGGCTTCTTTAGGCTTACACCGACAGGTTGAAGCACAGACGTTATCCTCTCCCTCTCGGTATTACTGCAGTTAAAGTATTGTTTCTTTGTAAATACGTCTTGACATTATCTGTTACATAGGATCTGAACATGTCCCAAACCAACAAACTCCTTTCCTTGAATAATCCACCGAATCCATTCAATGAGAGTGATTTACTTCTGTCATACAGTTTTGCCATGAACTATGGTGTACCGTATCCACATATCGTCTTCTAGCCTACTTAGAGGCCTATCATTGGGGGATCGACTTATACGGCGAGTATAGGCATTAAACCAGAATTTTGAGCTAAAAATCTTGAGGTCAGCTCGCAAACCAGCTCGACTTATACGTCCTAATTTATTGTTATTGTTGAAAAGAATCGATATCATTGCACTTCGGGTAAACCCATAGGTGCTTAGTCTCCCTCAGTATATGTCGAAGAGAGTGTGAAAGCAAACTGTTCCTGTAACTCGCTAGTTGTATACATGATGGATGTATCCTCTCATACGTCCATCTCTGCTAGCCTTACGTTTGATGCCTAATTACAGGTCTTAACCTTGATGATTCATCTATAACAGTGTCATTCTCTAACAGGCGATCATTAACCGTTCTCAGTATCTCTTCCTTATCCATATCCAGTGTCCCCACCGTGGGTGCTCTTGATGCTATTCTGTCAGCTCTCTCAATATCGCGTACGCTTGCATGACCAGGACAGTAAAGACACCATCTCCTGCAGATATTCCAAGCTTCTATGAAAGTTTTCTATTCATGCCGTAGCCAACCATTTTGAACCTTTCGAAGCATGGAATAAGAGTCTGACACAATGACTGTCTTTGTTGATGACGTTTCTGTTAGCCACTAAGGTACCGGGTTCGATTCACGGTATAATCAAGCTCCAGTTTACCCAGCTGTAAATAGATACCTGATTTTACTCTTGAGTTAGGGAAGGAAAGGGCAGCGAGGAAGGGAACTGGCTACCCCACCTCTCGATGCTGGACCTAGTATAGTGAAGTCTGTAACACTTCACCCCCCTACGGCAGAACCTGCTGTGGGACTACCTTTGTCTTTTCTACCTTAAGGCAGCAGTAGCTTCCTCTACTTCCATTCTCATGCTGGAAGTTATTATCTTGAAAGCCCCGTTATGTTCGGAGACAATTCTGCCCTATACGTCGTAAAGTACTGAAATTCAATGAAGTAGAATGTATGGAACATTTATTTTATATATTTTATTTTATTAACAGTTTTTAAAAATGGATCCCTGAATAACGGTTTTCCCTTTAGCATTTTTATGATTAGAATACTTTGTTCTAATCGATTGTCACTGTGAAGTAAACGTTCTCTTTGAAGAAAAACTGCTTTGATAGACCTTCGTTAACAGCAAAAGACTTGCGGATCTAGTTGTTTCAAGAAACTCTTAGATTTAATTGGCTCTTCGCTATTCAATACTCGGCGCCCGTCTTTTCAAATACAAAACACAGTCTGTATTTGAAGTCAATTACTTCCCTTATTTTAAAACCATTATTTTAATGGAGTTACTTCTACCTAAGTTACATTGGTTTTTTTTTAATTATATAAAATCGTCTGAGTCTTTCCCGATCATAAAGTGGTAGATTAAATGTAGCGATGAGTTAAACGTAGATAATTTGAGCGTCCAAGATTTGAAACGCGAGAAATATCGACTAAGATTTTTATCTTAAATAAATGGTTAAAAAATATTAATTGTTGTGATTTTGATGGCGGTAGTGTTGTTATCCATATAAAGTTATTGGACAAAAGGCGGAGAAGTACTGGATAAGGGATATAATTTACCCAAGTCCATCTTTCTATCGCCTAATTTGCGACTCAGAATGCAGCGGAACAATCTCTTCTAGAACACGTGGAAAGTTGATATCGTCTGGATTGTAGAGGTTTGAGTATTATCATCTAGAATGTGATCATGTGTGTCACGGGATTGTCTCCCCTGCTCCGCAGTTGTGGTCAACAATGGTCAAACTAAGAGTATAATGAGGAGGGTATTCAAAGGTATCAGATGTCGCTTAAGATTACTCTCAGAGGTGCGAATAAAAGAATGAATCTTCTACTGCAGGGAATGTCACAGGAATTTTAAGAAATCATGCTTAACAATTGAGACCATCTTACCTGTCACGAACGTTTGATCTTTCCGCCCCTTTGTGACAGAATGGGACGACCCTTCTCGATCTCTGTGTCACTACGGCAGTATCAGTTACATTTCTGTACTGATTTTGATTGCCTGCTTTCAGTTGTCGCACTTTCTTTCTTTGCTATGTGTAGCAGATATTTGGTATTTTCATTCTTACAAACCTCTCTGTTTGCTATCCATTTAACTCACGTGTGCAGCCGACATCAGAATACAGATTAGCCTTACAAATCGCCAGCGTATTTGCTAATCGATTATAAAGGCCAGGGTGCGTGACAGATAAGAGATTACTTGTCTGGGTGACACGTTTTGGACAGACACGGATGACCTAATCGCTTCTATCCGACTTGTTTTGACAAGATTTCTTTAGATAGTAATAAATGGTTACATCTGAAACACATGGTCGTATGTGTTTACAGATGTGTTGGTGAGTTCGCCTGCCAGGGATCGGATGTTTTCATACCATATATGGGAAAGGTGACCTCTACATTACGTTCAAAATGTTTCTATGCCAGGAATATTTTGAGCTTCCCCCCCCCCCTTTCCCCAACACGCATGTTTGAAAATGATTGGAGCTTTTGAGAAGCTACATAACAAACAGATGCGGGGGAGGGCAGTGAATATAACCTGACACGCTTCAGTATTAAGACACTGTGAGATTCACGCTTGCCAAGACACAACCAGACTAGCCAGAAGTTAGAATTCAGAATTTCCATTTATCAGGCCGGACTTTGTGGATCAATCTTGAAAGACTTACATAGCCCAGGAAACCCATTTTAATAAGGAAGGCTGCAGAAACTGAAACACATGGAGTCATAGAGGGAATTATCTTATAAAAAGTAACGACCCCAAGAACACGTGTAAGAGGCCTAATCAAGTGCCTTAACTTAATTAATCTGAGCAAAAATTCTGTGAGCCAGGATTGGCATAAGTTGTCATTTTACATTCTATATTATTCATTACTAGCATGTGAACTAATACGTATATATTGCCACGTGAATTTTAATATGTGAAAATCGCTAGTGGATTTCCAAGTCATTTGAGGCTGGCAACCTCAGCGTGATCATCAGAATGATGATTTCATGAACCACCACTGCAAGGGCTGGTGACTGCTTTATTGCTAGTCTCTTAAAGAGAGCTAAAAAGCATAAGTAAGTCCCAAGTTCCATATGGAGCAGAGAGGGAGGGAAAGACGAAAGAAATTATGTACATTCTAAGTATATTACTTACAGTTTCAAACCAGTGTAAATGTCTATCTAAACTTATTCACTTTAAAGTTTATGAAAGTTTCAAACTTTTAAATCAGTGTAAATGTAAATGAAAACAAATTCAGTTTATATTGTGAACACTTTTCAAACAGTGGAGATGTAAATGTAAACATATTCTATCTGTACTATTAACTTTTTCATTTAAATGTAAAATAAGGATAAAGCTATTCAATTTAAATGTAAAGAAAGTTTTCGCTCGAAGGATTAAGTTTAATTCTCATCGAGGGTAAATTCTGAGTTAAATGGAAAGGAAGAATAGGAGAGAGGGGACACATAAGTATGTGTCGGGAAACGCAATACTCAGGAGAGCGTTTCGTTTCTATTCTTTTACCATAGTTGGTGGTGGTACCAGTGAAGGTACTAATCTCTGGAACAAAGTGAGGGTATAAGTGGACTGACGTAGAAACGCGGGACCAGCTTGGCAGTTACTTATTGGTTGTACTTGAAACGTGCTGCACTGTAATCTTGACCAGAGACGTGAGAACTTCAGTGACCTGTCTGCAAAGAACCCATCAGCGGGAGCAGAAACTACTATTGGCAGCTAAGTGAAACCTATAAGCTGCCAAAGTAAACATTTTTCATAAAACCTACTATCATTCAATGATGAAAATTTTCTTTTACACCATTCAATTTTTTTAACCCATGTTAAAATTAAATGATTTTTAAATCTGTTATGTTTTAATATACAAAATTAACTTCGATTTAATCATTTTAAATGTACTGCATGTTTATCTCAGTCAAATTACTAAACACACTCTAAACAGAGCTATACCAGAATAATAAGAATTCCACTGAGTAAACCAGAGGTGGGGGCTTGACGAGCTGAAACTTATAATTGCTTAATCCTTCACAAATGTTGTCCGAAGATCATAGAATTAACGTGCTCAGCCAATGCAGCATTGTTTTCGCTTTTATGAATATCTTGTGAACACTCCCGTGGTATAGAAGCGTCATTACCCTTATATCTACAACTCTGCCAAGAGTAATCTTGTGCGACGGTAGACAAATTTGACGACCCTCTTGGGTTTGGCCACTGTTGGCAGACTACTGCAAAGCAGGGGAGGCAATACCGTTACAATTGGGCGACTCTCTCTGTAATTGATTACACTGGTATACACACATTTTGGTGCCTTAAATTTTATAGCTGTTCTTGGGTAATTTTGAGTTGCTGATTCCAAAAATGTAATCAGATTTTTTTCTATCAGCTCTAGTTTTTGAGATAACTAAAAATGACCATTTTAGTAGGGCAATTGTTATGTACAATCCTAGAGTTAGGTGCTATCAGTGGCATTTTGACTTTAGTCTGCATTCATATTATATGTAATTACTGTGCATATATTACCAAAAATGTAATAAAACTTTATCACTAGCACTTGTTTAGTCAACACGCAAAAAGGATCTTTTAGATGACTTCCTGGAATGTGATACGCCCGGACAGTCACGCTTAAGGGTCCAACAGTAATCTGCCATCATGTGGGCATCCCAAAGTCCCTGGTATCTCTCTTCCATTGTTTTTATATCTTGGTGAAATCTTTCACCTTGCTCCTCACTAAAGTCGCCAAGATTCTCCGGAAATAAATGTAAATGGTTATGGAGGTAGTGCAATTTTATGCTCATGTTGCATCCAAGTTCACAAAAACTCGACAGCATGTTTCCAACTAATTCAGAATAATTGTCTGCTTTAAAGTTACCCAGAAAGTTTTGCACAACTAAAACAAATGATGACCAGGCTGTGGACTCTGTTTTGTTCATGGAATCAATAAAATTTGGATCGTTTATTAACTTTCTAATTTGAGGTCCATCAAAAATTCCAGCTTTAAGTTTGTCTATGCTCAATTCGGGAAACTTTCTGCATAAGTAATTAAAACGGGTACCATCTTTGTTCAGTGCCTTAACAAATTGCTTCATCAAGCCAAGCTTTATATGTAATGGTGGCAGTAGAACTCTTTTTCGATCAATGAGAGGCTTATTGACAATATTTTTTTCTCCAACTTTAAATTCATCCCTCAAAGGCCACTGTTTCTTTGTCCAGTGCATATCTTTTGCCCTGCTATCCCACAAACATATAAAGCATGGATATCTGGTGAATCCTATTTGCTGGCCAAGCAAGAAGTTCATCATTTTAAGATCTACACAAACCATCCAGTTATGTTCTAAATACTTCAATTTTTCCAGAACTGTGCTTATTGTAGCATACTCCTCCTTCATTGTAGTAGAATGAGCAGTTTGGAATTGAGCCATATTTCTTACCATTGTGTAAGAGAACACCCTTCAAACTTCTTTTAGAGCTATCAATGAAAAGTCGCCACTCATCTGGTGTATAACTTACACCCATTTTGTTAACAAGACCTCCTACATTAGTACAAAACACAAGGTTGTTTTCTTTACAAACGATTGGAATAAAACCTTGCTCTCTGCTGCGATAAAATGTAACCTTTGTTTCAGCAGTCAGTAATTTTTTTTCTTTCAATCTTGAAGCCAAAAGTTCTGAAGATTCCTTGGAGAGATATAGATCTCGGATTAGATCCTTTAGTTCAAGCTGGTCGAAGCGTTGAGCATCTGAAAAATCATCTTCGAAATCATTATCACTGTCACTTGTCGTTCCACATGCCACTGCTGTCTCATCTTCTAGCAGGGAATCCGAAATCTGACTGAAAGTTGGAATTGGTATGTCATCTCCGTGTGGAACAGGTCGCCTAGTAGAATCTAAATCTGGATATTTCCACTTTTTGTAATTTTTTCCATTAATTCCCTTAATATTCACAACACAGAAATAACAGTAATCATAGTGGTTCCTGGGCTCTCTCCAAACCATTGAAATTCCAAATTTCAAACATTTTCTTTTCCCACAAGTCCACTGTCGCAGGTGTTCAATACATGTTTTGCAAACAATATGAGGAGCCCAACACTTGTCCTGGTCACCTAGTTTTACTTTAAAGTAAGCAAAATATGCCTTTTCCCAAAAACAGTAATATGCTTCCTATGTTCTTCTTTGACAGTGTACTCTCCACAAATATAACAAAATAAATTCGGTGAAAGAAAACATGCTCTTCTTGAAGATGATGCCATTCTCTGTTAGAAGTGTAATAAAATAAGTAGCATACTAACATGCATGCTGTGGCTTAAAATCTAAAAAAGGCAATTCTGGGAAGATTCTTGGAAAACTGAAACTGAGAGTAAACAAGCAGTTTTCTTTTGTAAAGGACTAGACAGCAATAGTTTTTTTTACATAGCCTTATATAGAAAATATTGTAATAATACAGGGTGACCCAAAAAAACGGGCCCGTGCGCGCACAAAAACTGCGCACGTGGGCCCGTTTTTTTTGGGGGGGGTCACCCTGTATTAATGACATACAAAAATGTACAATCTAGAGTAAAATGTTGTGGACACAAAAATTTTTTTTTTTTTTTTTTTTTTTTTTGTTAGGGCTGTGTTAATCTACTGTTTAAAATGAGAAAAATGTCTGTATCTCACAAACTAGAGCTGCTACAGACAAAGTAAATGTGATTATTGTTGATCACATTGTTTTAGTTTTGAAGAAAAAAAGTAAATTGTTCTCAATTGTTTCATATATGTGTAAGAGCTGTAAACAAGAGAATAATTTAAATTAACATGGCTAGGGACATGCTAGGCAAATACAAGAATAGCACAACTATCTTTTATTCTACAACATTTAAAATTATTAACTACACACTTAGACTTTCAGTTACATTTGTTTTTAAAGCTTTGTTTTTTGCAGCATTTTTTGATTATTTTATTATATAAATCTAATAGGATTAATTTTACGACTTGGATTTTCATGAAACTAATGGCATCTCAATATTGGCTCAATAAATACATACGACACAACTCAGCATCTCGCAAGGTCTATATATATATATATATATATATATATATATATATATATATATATATATATATATATATATATATATATATATATATATATATATATACACACACACTTGGCCATGCGCCTTAATATAACCGACTGACCGTTTGTCTGGGTTGAACTTGGTGCGCTCCGCCGAAAACGAAGCAAAATTTTGTTCAGAGAAAAAAAAAACAGTAGACCCATTGAAATATACCATAAGGAATTTTTGTAATTTGAACCTGAGCCCTATGTTAAAAACCGAAAATTACAGTGATGAAATTTACAATACAACTTTAATTTCCATAGGAGACCGAACCTAACCACTGAGCCATTAAGGGAGACCTCCTATGACTGTGATGCTCTTACTAGGAACATAGGTGAAAATGAATCAAAGTTGTTGCCAGTGAGAGGTGCAGTGGAGAAAATGACTGGAATAGACGTGCTGGAGTTAGAGGTATAGAGAAGGACATGACTGGAGTAGATGTGCTGGAGTTAGAGGTATAGAGAAGGCCATGACTGGAGTAGATGTGCTGGAGTTAGAGGTATAGAGAAGGACATGGCCGGAGTAGATGTGCTGGAGGTTAGAGGTATAGAAAAGGACGTGACTGGAATAGACGTGTTGCAGTTAGAGGTATAAAGAAGGACATGACTGGAATTGACGTGCTGGAGTTAGAGGTATAGAGAAGGACATGACTGGAATAGACGTGCTTACGTTAGAGGTATAGAGAAGGACATGACTGGAATAGACATGCTGGAGTTAGAGGTATAGAGAAGGACATGACTGGAGTAGACGTGCTGGAGTTAGAGGTATAGAGAAGGACATGACTGGAGTAGACGTGCTGGAGTTAGAGGTATAGAGAAGGACATGACTGGAGTAGATGTGCTTGAGGTTAGATGTATAGAGAAGGACATGACTAGAGTAGATGTGCTGGAGGTTAGAGGTATAGAGTGTGACGATGAAACTCAGCCGACCCTAAAGTATTAGATGATATGGTAGAACCCTCATAACATCTGTACCTCCCAATATTGTTGTAATTTTATCGTCAACGGGAATTCTTCCACCTGGGCTCATTAGCAATGCACAACAGAAACGTGGAATTCCACCTGGGCTCATTAATACGCGTCAGAGCAGAGTGGACTCGCCACCACGTTTGCTATTAATATGTAGACTGTTATCTTCCCTGCATTCTGGACTTTGCTTTGTCTAAAGGGGAGGTAAAACCACGCCTACTGAAACCTCTAAAGCGATCATAAGCAAGCATTTCGTTACACCTTTCTTTCGTACCTGCCTTAAAGGCGTTGCCTAAATCAAACGAAGAAAGTGGCTACAAAGCAGTGATGGTCCACAGAAGCAGCGTCTCAGCGGCATTTCGCGTCTCCGTGTTAACCAGAGGCGAGCGCTGAAACGCTCGAAGACTAAGACGAACGGGAAAGACGAGCCGGTCAGGAAGTGAGTAATCGGACGAGGAACGGGCGGCTAGAATCTCGATTTTACCCTGACTTCAAGAAAGGTGTTAGATTCTAACATGTCTCCCTAATCTGTCATTCCATTTCATATATATAGAGACCATGTAGAATGCCATTTTATCACTCGTTTGCCAGAGATTTACAGAAGCACTAGCTATAGCCAAATATTGTTAGATTTCCCCTGGAATTGTGGATATATAGCAGTGAATTCTATTCTGTGCTAAACGGTATTTTTCTGATAACGACCTATCTTTGGACTGGGTTTATCTTTGTCTACTACAAGCGGGAAGGGCATATTGAATACCAATCTTCACACACCCCCCCCCCCCAACCTTGTTATTTGTATTTTCTGTACCTATGATTTTTGACTGTAACAAATGATAAATATTGTGACTGATTTTAATGATAAATAAACATCATAAAAACTTTTAGTACTGTGTTGGAAGACCCAAGCCCAAATTACCCATATTTGTTTACAATAGTTTGTATTCACGTAACGTCCGTGTGTTTGAAACACCAAATTGGTGTGAGCGCATGTGTGTTTGGAAACTGGCAAAAAATTGTTTAGCCAGGAGAGTTTAAGGAGTAGATTGAGAGAAAAGGATTGTCGTAAAAGAGTCTGTCCTTACTCTCCCAGCACTCTGTGAAGCAACTACTTACTTTCTAACCCTTTCTATCATAGAGCCTTCACCATCATTCTTCACTCTAAACGGGACCACTATTTCCAAGACTTTTTCTCAAAATAAATTTACGACATAGAGAAGGACATGACTGGAGTAGATGTGCTGGAGGTTAGAGGTATAGAGAAGGACATGACTGGAGTAGATGTGCTGGATGTTAGAGGTATAGAGAAGGACATGACTGGAGTAGATGTGCTGGAGGTTAGAGGTATAGAGAAGGACATGACTGGAGTAGATGTGCTGGAGTTAGAGGTATAAAGAAGGACATGACTGGAATAGATGTGCTGGAGGTTAGAGGTATAGAGAAGGGCATGACTGGAGTAGATGTGCTGGAGGTTAGATGTATAGAGAAGGACATGACTGGAGTAGATGTGCTGGAGGTTAGAGGTATAGAGAAGAACATGACTGGAGTAGACGTGCTGGAGGTTAGAAGTATAGAGAAGGACATGACTGGAGTAAATGTGCTGGAGGTTAGAGGTATAGAGAAGGACATGACTGCAGTAGATGTGCTGGAATTAGAGGTATAGAGAAGGACATGACTGCAGTAGATGTGCTGGGAATGAGATGTACAGTGGAGGAAGGGATTGGATTATATGTGCTGATAGTGAGAGGTGTAAGAGTTAGAGAAGACATTATTGGAGTGGATGTGCTGGGAATTAGATGTATAATGCAGGACATGATTGTTGTAGATGTGCTGGAGATGAGAGGTATAGTGGAGAAGATGACTGGACTAAATGTGCTGAAGGTAAGAGAGACATTGGAGGACATGAATGTCGTGGATGTGCTAAAGTGAGAGGTGCAATGGTGTGCTTAAAGACATAATTTGAGTAGATGTGCTGGAGGTGAGAGGTATAGTGGAGGAAACAATTGGAGTAGATGTGTTGCGAGTGAGAGGTATAAGGGAGGACATGAGATTGCAGGAAATGTGCTGGAGGTAAGAGGGACATTGGAACACATAACTGGCGTGGATGTGCTAGAGTGAGAGGTATGGTGGCGGACATGATTCGAGTGAATGTGCTGGAGGTGAGAAATATAGTGGAAGACATGATTGGAGTAGATATGCTAGAGGTTAGATGTATAGCGGAGGAAACGATTGGAATATATGTGCTGGGAGTGAGAGGTATAGTGGAGACATGTTTGAAGTAGATATGCTGGAGGTGAGAGATACATTTTTGGAGGACATGACTGGAGTTAATGTGCATGGAGGTAAGAACAAACGAAGATTATTTTTTAAAGGGTTAAGAAAATATAAAAAAAATAAAATCTACAAACAAATTGGGCGCGCAGGCCCGTCTAACATTCTGCCCTTCCACTCTTACATATCTTGCATACGATATTCGATTATTTTTAATTTCCACATGTTAACTTTGAGCATTAATTTTAAAGGCATGCAATATTATAAAGGTAATATAACAGCATACATTCACAGTATCCAATACTAATCAAAATTAAGTATGTTTTTCTAAACGAAAAAGTAATGAAAAGTATAAAAGCAACGGCAACAAAAGCAAAAAACTAAACAAAACAAACAAATCCTAATAAAAAAAAACAAATTTTAAAAAGTAAAACAAATCCAAGATATTCGTAAAGTAAATCAAACAATAATTCGAACATAATAAGAGGGACTATGAAGGACACGATCGGTGTGGATGTGCTAGGAGTGAGTGGTATGTTGGAGGTCATGATTGTAGTGGATGTGCTAGAGGTGGGAGGTATGGTAGAAGACATGACTGGAGTACATGTTCTGGAGTTGAGAGGTAAAGTGGAGGACATTATTGGAGTAGATGCGCTGGAGGAGAGAGGTGTGGTGCAGGCAATGTTTACCATTTTCAACCCCCCCCCCCCCCCCCCACCCCCCGTCACATTCCGTCACAAAAACCCAGACCAACCCCCACCCCCTTTTTTCAAAATCTCTATTCCCCGCCACCTTTTTTTTCTTCTTTCTGACACTAAAAAACGTCAATGAATGAACATTAGTTAACTAGTCATCATCATCGTCGTTACCAACCTCATCATCTTCATCACCGTTTAGTTCCTAAGGAGCATATTCTTTATGCCAAGTCTTCTTGTCCCTTGCCATCAGCTCAAAGTCTTACCGTAGCTTCTTCATGTCTGTCTCCAGTTTTCTCTGTATGTTCCTTGGTATTCCCCTGCCTTTCTTACCCTGAGGATACTAGAACAAGGACTGTCTTGTAAAGCTATCAGCAGTTCAGTTGAGTGTATGTCCTATACATCTTCAGCGTCCTCTTCTCGTGTCTTGTTCTTCTAGCATTGTCTGGTTCGTGTCATCAGTTACATATGTGTTATTTTGTCATACCATTAATCTTCTGTTTTAGACAAGCACCTATTTATGAGCGAGCCCGTGGTTAGAGCGCTGGCCTCTCGCGGCAAACGTAGCGGGTTAGAAACACTGTGGCGTCATGCTACAGTCTACCCAGCTGTCATTGTCGCCGCGTGCGGAGCACGAGCGACTTTATTGGTGCTTAATTATATTGATGATAATGAAATATACTACTCGTCAAAAGTCAAGGGCCACTTAGAAAAACCTTGGTTGAAACTATAAAACAAATCTGATATAAACGTAATTGGTATAAGTCAAAACGGCATTTATTGAATACCAAATTGACATGTCACGTAAAGAAATGGAACCAAACATTCAAACGCAGTGAAGCTGTGAAGTGTGTCACCCACCTTTTCAAAAGTCACACAATAGATATTGGACAAATAGACATTTCAAAATCGGGTATGACCACCGTTTGCAGCAAGGCATTCAAGACAGCGTAGACGCATCGAGTCCACAAGGGTCCGAAGAGTATGCTGAGGAACAGCTTGCCATTCATGAAGCAGAAATGCAGTCAGCTGTGCAACATCCATTGGCAGGGGGTGATTTGTTGACAATCTTCGACCAAGGACATCCCAGAGGTGTTCAATCGGAGAAAGGTCAGGTGAATGAGCTGGCCACGCCATCCTGATGATCCCATGTTGCTGAATAAACTCATTCACCACACGAGCTCGATGGGGTCGAACGTTATCATCTTGGAGGATGGCATTACCACCTATGGCCTCCAGAGCAGGCTGAACAAATGGTCTCAAGATTTCGTTCTGGTATCTTGGGCCGGTCAAGTTGCCTTGGATGATGTAGAGTGGGGTCCTGCTGTGTCTGTAGAAGCCTCCCCAGATAATGACAGAACCCCTACCATAACGATCCACCTCTCGAATTGTGTCATCAGTAAATCGCTCTCCTGGTCGTCTACGAACTCGAATCCTGCCATCATTGAATGACACAGTGAAGCGAGATTCATCAGTGAAGAGAACTTGACTCCATTGTTGCCTTGTCCATCGGATGTGCTCGCGACACCAAGCAACACGGGCTCTGCGATGAGCAGGAGTAAGAGGGATTCTGACTGCAGGACGTTGAGCAGCCAGTCCAAATTCTTGTAAACGTCTGCGAATGGTGCTTTGACTGACATTAACGTTTACAGTTTGTCTCAGCTGACATCTTAGAGTGGAACAAGTCACTGTTCGATGGCGCAGGGCTGACAACAAGAGGTACCGGTCATCATGTCTATTGGTGCATCTAGGGCGACCTGGCCGGTGGCGATCCTCCACACTTCCTCTGGCCTGAAATCTCTCCAAAATTCTTTGGATAGTAGAGTGTGACACTGCAAGCCGTCTAGCAACCTCACGGACAGATAAACCACTTTCAACCCACGCTATAGCCCTCATTCTTTGTAAGGTGTCAAGACTTCTTCTCGGTGGCATGGTTTTTGCAAGTGATGAAACTACCCTAAGTCTGCTGATTGTAAAACAAATTAAGAGTGAACTCTGTTCACGAAAAGTCGCCATTGCACGTGGAATGTCAATCATCACGATTACTTCACCTGTTTGGTTGTACGGAAGATTGAAAAAACAGATTAAAAATGTGAATTTATGGTCAGCAAACCAAATTGCACGTGATCACCATGGTTGTCGGTGAGTTGTTTTTATGCTTAACGTGCATAGAGGACTGTCAGAGGAAGATATTGCACCCATTTTTTACTAAAAACTTCCTTCATTTAATCATTCTATGCGCTTATATAAAAGTGTATTGAAAATAATAGGGTGGCCCTTGACTTTTGACGAGTAGTATAGATGACTGTTACTGATACGTCTCTTGTATCGTCACTAGTGCTGACTACGTTGGTATGTCGGGCCTATTGAATAAACGACTCACTTCTAAATGGTGATTTGATAACGCGAATGTTACTGTGGGCTGTCGCTTTGTCGTATACAATGGTACGACTAATGGTAATGAGACGAGGAAACAGTCATGATGGTGTCATAACAGTGTGACCAACTGTCAACGAAAATACACTGGACTCGTTGTAGAAATGAATGACGAGACATCTTTATTACGGTAAGACTGACATCATGGATACGAACAATTCATCATCGTCTTTTCCTTATATAGTTGGAGACATATTTCTGCCTAGAGTCTTCTCTATACTTGGATATACTTGGTAGATAAAAATTCACTACGGACTTTGACCGACCGCACTAACCGCTGTCGTATTGAGATTAGCGGACGCTCTACGACAACGAGTAGGTAGAATGCATGGGTTCACAAAGTGACCATGTTTATAGCATTGAGCATATATTTATAACAAAGATCCGAATATCTCCTAGCGTTTACTGAACGCACTAGCAGCCGACATAACTGGTCAAGCTGAAGCTCTGCAGTAACGGTAATGGAGAATACGTATCTGAGGCTAGATACTTCAACGAGCTGGTTCTGGCTAATAATTGGCAAGAAAGATTCTTGATATATCGCGATCAAGAATAACATCATCATATCTTAAATGATCATTATCAACTTCATGGCCGTGTCTCCCCTAGACTTGGGATGATGTGGTAAAGTGGGATGATATAAATATTTATAGGGACTTAGTGTACTGACTGAGATCAGCTGTGAAGGTATCTGTATCTAATATGTGTAGTGTTTTACAGATAACCTTACTTACTGCCACATATTTATATCTCAGTCAGAATTATTCTGGAATATTGTGTTGGCAACGTTATATGTCTAGGGTTATGCAAATGATGAAGTGTAAGTCACCACAACAACAAACAGATAAACAATTTAATTATTCCACCACACTTGACAACACTGTGACACTCACAAACAGTCAACACTCTAGAAGACTATCTTAAAAGATTCAATGATAAATTTCAGATATATACAGATGTAATGATTTTTTCTACAATAGTGATCCTGATTCAACTACACAGTGAACCAGGCAATATTATAACATGTAATTACAAATATTATGTACACAGATATAAATGTGGTCTTTGCATTGACATACAATATTAGTAATCTATGTGTGTGAGTTGTGATGTGGTAATATGAGGTAATACTGGTTTTGTTCTTCAAGATAGATTCTTATTAGACATCATGACTGCATGCGTTTGTTTCTGTTGGAACTAGTATTGGAGATGTTCTCAGTTCCTGTCATTAAAACAATTAATTACCCCTCTTTAATTAATACAATTCATTTTAAGGGGAGGTGGTACAAATTGTTGAGCTCTGTTGGCCACGAAGGGCTTAACTTTCGTGATGGCGGCAGGCAAAGACTCCTCTGCTAGACTTCTTCACTGGTTCTGAAGACACCTCACTGGTTCTGAAGACACCTCACTGGTTACTACAGGGACCAAAGAGTATGTTGTAACCTCTGGATTCAGCAAATGCTCAGACCAGGTGCGGCTTCAATAACTAGGACCACAGTCCCTGAAACAAGAAGGATGTACCTCCTACTTCAGAACTAATTTATACTATCTGGCTAGACTGAGCACAATACATCACAAACACAGAGTTCAGAGCTTTAGTTTAACTGCTATCTTCTTCTGAAGCAGTTTACTCCAGTATTAACCTCCCTAATGGTTACTACGCCTCTGCACTTTCAGCTATAAGTCCTTCCATGTCATAAGGTAGGTGTCAGTGTACTATGTGGTAATTCCATGTAGTTTGACTTTTCTCCGACACCTTCTGTTCAGGTTGGAGCAATATATATATATAGATATAGGCCTTGTCTCATGTTCGCTACTGAACTGCACATATATACAGACATAAATTATCAATGTACATTCAATTTTCATTAAAAAGAGATCAAATATTTCAACCTACCACAATTCAAGGAAATAAACACAGATACGTTGACTAGCAATGAATGTAGGCACAAATACTGGCACAAATTCCCATCTGCTTATGTTCCAGGCTTTTATTTAGCAAAAATATGAGCTGGCTTCAACACACTGTTGCTTTATCAAGCTTATTTGAACTAGTGGTCTCGAACTAACGCTATCAATTAACTATATTAACAGACCTAACCAATCAGGCCATTTCTACCCCATCGTTTGAAAAAAAGTACTCTTACTTCCGTCTCCCTTGACAACAAAAGATAGCATTTATAGTCCGACTAATCGTGTTTAGCCTTACATATCATTCCCTCCAATCAATTCAAATGTAACTTGTGGCCTATTTCCGTACAATGGTGGTCTAAAATTCTGCCACTGAGCGACTCCGAGTTTTTAGGTTGTCTGACACCCTCATTATTTTCTTTTGCCTATAATTTATTAATTCCTGGACTATTTGCGTAACACTTAACATATTCTGTGTCAGCAAGCCCTAAGGAATCCAAATATCTCAATCTAAGGGAGCTAGGTGGCTGCGTTCAAAATGTGCATTTTCTACCACCTCCTGTTCACTTCAATCCCCATGTGGTGTCTGGGTGCTGTCATGTTTTCAAACGTAAATCCATCTAATGTCATCTTTCCTAATAAGCGTTTTTCAGGTTTTTTTAAAACCTAACTCTGGGAAGGGTAGTGTTTTTATCACTGTCCGTCTGAAATAAAGTTAGTGCATGTGGCCTTACACGCGTGTTAGGGGTGGCATTAATATAGCGAGACGCGTGTTTAGTGTTGCTTGCGTTGCTGCCTTCAGCCCTCCCTTCTTTCCATCTTAGTCCATCTGTTCGTTCGTTTTGGTAACGTAGTATAATTAATGTTAGGATTAATTTAGGTCATTAATCACTTGTGTATCTCAAGGTTTTTCTTAGAACTGCAGTACACGTTTTATTGGGTTGTGGAAACGCATGTATTTATGCAGTGGCTTATATTTAACGTGGAAACGTTACAATTTGCAGACGAAGCATAAAACAAAGGGGATTTCGAGTACTGTCATTGTGACAGCACTGTTCTTTACCATTCTTCTTCCTTTTATAGAATTTATTTGTTAGGCTTTACATTTACTTTTTAATTTATATATGTGGATTAGAATTTCTCACGACAAATCCTCCCCTCTTAAAACAGACGTTATATGTCAGTCTATAATTCTATATACACATAGAGAAATTTATTATTATTTCTGGGGCTTACGGTGATTCTCATCACACGGATGGCGGCTTAAAAAATCCGCTCCCAGATTTGTTTTTCCACTTATATACTCTATGCTAAACTCAAATGGCTGTAGCAATAATGACCAACGGAGTAATCTAGTGTTCTCATGCCTAGCTTGTGCTAGAAACGACAAGGGTTTGTGATCCGTTTGCAACTTAAATGCCTTCCCATACAGATAAATATTGAATTTCTTTATCGCCCATATTACTGCAAGACATTCTTTTTCGCTAGTTGAGTAGTTGGTTTCAGCTTTATTCAACTTTCTGCTAGCATATGCCACTGGGCTTAAGTCCCCATCCAATGCATCTGATTTCTGTAGCAGAGTTGCACCTAACCCAATATTACTGGCATCAGTCCTTACTACAAATTCCTGACTTAAGTCAGGTAGTTTCAAAATAGGTTTACTTGTGAGCTTTTCCTTCAATTCTTGGTAAGCCATTTCACATTGTGGTGTCCATGTAATTCGATCTGGGTGTCCTTTACGTGTCAAATCCGTTAACGGTGCACATATGGAATTAAAGTTTTTGATATACTTTTGGTAGAAACCACATAATGAGACAAAGGATCTCACGTCTTTCTTGGTTTGTGGTCTCGGGGCTTTCTTTAGTTTTTCTAAATTTTTTGGGTCAGGGGTCATGTTTCCCTGATAAACTGTGTGTCCCAAAAATTCCAATTCTTTACATCCAACGCAACATTTGGTTGGTCGGGCTGTTAAATTCGCTTCCCTAAGTCGATTAAACAGCATGTTCAGAGAGTCAATGTGTTCCTCAAAGGTTTCTGTTGCTATAAGGATATCATCCATGAAATTTGTAATGCATGGGTTATTCAGAGGGTCCAATAATTTTCTCATCATTCTAGAGAAGACACTAGGTGCATTCTTCAATCCAAATGGCAATCTGTTAAACTCATAGTGTCCTTCTGATGTACTAAAAGCTAGATATGGTCTAACCTCAGGCTTTACTGGAATTTGATAGTATCCTTTACTCAAATCCACTTTTGAGAAATACTTAGCTTTATTTAGTCTGGCAAACAACTGATTTGTATCCGGCAATGGATCCACTTGTCCTTCTGTAATAGCATTCAGTCTTCTGTAATCTATACAGAGTCTATGTTCTCCAGAGGGTTTCCTTAAAAGTACAACACTGGAACTATACGAAGATTCACTGTGTGAAATAATTCCTTCCTTCAACAAATAGTCTATCTCTTCCTTCAAAGCTTTTTCCTTAGCAAAAGGAATCGAATAAGGCTTCATACAGACAGGTGTGGGGTCTATCAGTTTCATATCATATTCCAATAAGTTTGTATGCCCCGGTCGATCTGTTAACACCTCTGTATGATTATCTAGAACCTGTTGCACTCTCTCCTTCTGATTTTTCGTTAAATGCGTACTGATTTTCACCTGTGCCGCTGTCTCACAGGGGTGTAATGGATATTCAAATGATGAAAGTGGTTCCTTCTTCATCTCCATTGCAATGGACAAGGTTAGCAAGTGTGTCTCTTCCTGATGTTCTCTTTCCAAATATTTCTTCAGGAGATTCACATGATAGATTTTTTCTTTCCCCTTCTTATCTATCTTATAATTGGTTCTAGACACCTTCTCTAGAACTGTATATGGACCTTGCCATCCAATTTGTAACTTATTCTGATTTCCGGGCAAAAGAAGCAGTACCTTCTCTCCCACAGCCAAATCTCTGTCTTTTGCCTTCCTGTTATAATAAGCAGCATGTTTCTTCCTGGCTTGTTTCAAATTTTCATTGGCAAGTTTCCAGCCAGTTTTTTAAACGAGTGGTCAGCTCATTTACATATTGGTATGAGGATGTAATATTTTCCTCTGCTTTTTCATCCGTCCACGTTCTTAACAGTGCTTCAAGTGGACCTTTTATTGGCCTTCCAAACAATAATGTTGCCGGGGCCATACCGGTTGAACTATGGGGTACCTCCCGATAAGCAAAGAGGGCGGCGTGAAGGTACTGATCCCATGTATCTGGTTTTTTTCGTGTGCCAACTTTCTCAGGATTGACATCAAGGTGCCATTAAATCTTTCCACTTGGCCGTTCCCTTGGGGATGATACACACTACAATGGTAGTGTTTGGCCTGGAAGATCCTGAAAACTTCTTCAGTTAGTTTCCCCTTGAACTGAGAGCCATTATCAGTCAAGATTTGATTGGGAAAACCTAACCTTGTGAAAATTGTGAGTAATGCCTCTGCCACATGTTTAGAATCAATCGATGACAGGGCTACCGCCTCTCCCCACATAGAACAAGTGTCCACCAGAGTCAGAATGTAGCTGTTCCTTCTCTTAGTTCGAGTGAGAGGTCCCACAAGATCCACGGCAACTCTCTCAAAGGGTGTTCCCACTATGGGCATTTCTCCCAGAGTTGCTGGTGCAGTCCAATGCTTAGGTGCTACTCGTTGGCACTCTGGACAGGATTTTACATATCGTTTGATATCTTCAGTTATTCCTGGCCAGAAATAGTGACAAGCTATTCGCTGTCCTGTTGCGCTGATCCCCATATGACCACTGAAGGGAATCGCGTGCCCTAGTTCCAACACTTTAGTCCTATATGAAGTGGGAAGGACCAGCTGTCCGTGACCATTGGATTCAGATCCAGCCTTCCTATAAATCAGCTTGTTCTTCATATAAAATTCTCCCTTGCCTGGAGGTGTATGTGATTTGGGCAACTTCTTGAAACACGGCTTGAGTGTTTTGTCCTCCGCCTGTGCCTTTCTCATCTCATCTGGATGAGTATTTATTGGATTATCCTCCTCCTTTTTAGACTGTGATCTGGTCTGCACTGTTGCCAATATCACAGGTCTCTTGGGATTCCCCAAGAAGACATATCTACACCCCAATATCAGAGGGTAGATTGGCTCATTTATCACTGCTGCTTTTATGATTCCTTCCACATATCGCGTTTTCACCTTTATCCGGGCGACGGGAAGTGTCATGGTAGCTACATCCTTGGTTGCAGTTTGAATCTCCACTGTTTCTGTGGTGTATTGATCCGCCTGCACCAGGTGAGAACTCACAACGGAATCGTAATCTAAACCGGTATCATATAAACATCTTATAGTGACACCATTACAAATGACATCTTCATACACTGGGGGATGGTATGGTTCCTGTAGTTCTGCAGGTTTGACCGTTTTTTCCTTTTTCCCAGATGTCATAGCAGCACAATGAGGAGGTTTCCTTCTACAATGGTCAGTGTCATGATTGTTCATCTTACAATTTTTTACACCACCTTTTCCCTTGGTTGAAAGATTTTCTTTCATCATATTTCCTTTCATCGAATTGTGGGTTTTTATTTTTATTGTCATACCGTGGCCTATCAAATTGGTGCTTACCTTTGTTATGATCCCTAGGATCAAATTTATTAAAGTTCTGTGGTGCCCTAAAATTTTCCACCTGTTTCTTTTTATTACCTGATACTTCTGCTTGAGCCGCCTGATACCTTTCTGCAACAGTTAGCAACTCACCCAGTCTCTCTGCACCTTGTTCCATGAGAAACTTTCTCAGGTCTGGAGCCATGGACTCTCTTAATTGTTCTATAAGGACCATTTCCTTAAGATCTTGGGTTTTCCCCAGAGAAGTCCATTTCTCCAAGTATGTCTCTATCCGTGCAGAGAACTGGTGATAGGTTTCACCTGACAGTAGTTTAGCATTCCTAAATTTTTTTCTGTAAAATTCTGCGTTCTTTTCATATCTTAACAAAAGAGCCTGCTTTAGCATGTCATAATTTTCCTGATCATCTCTGTGCATTTTGGCAAAAACTTCATAAGCTGCCCCACGAAGTCCTTGAGATAACTTTAAGCTCCACCTTTCTCTCTCTAACCCATATGTGGTAGCTAATAATTCGTATCTATTTATATAGCTCTCAATATCATCGTCTTTCTCAACAAAATGATCTAAATGAAAGTTCATAGCTGAGGTTGAGGCTCCCTGAGTAGCAGTAGCATCAGAGGCAAAGGGACTGGCACCATTTTCAGGAGCATGGCCCTGAAACTCAAACTCCCTTAGTCGTAGCTCATGTTCCCTTTGTAATCTCTTCTCCTCCTTTTCTGCTTCCCTCTCTGCAGCTAATCTTCTTTCCTCGGCTTCCCTTTCTGCAGCTAATCTCTTCTCTTCCCTTTCTGCAGCTAATCTCTTCTATTCCCTTTCTGCCTTTTGTTCTTCTAATTGGAGCCTCTTAATCTCCCTATCAGCCTCCAATGCTTTAGCCTCTTTGTCAGCCTCAATCTGCAACCTCTTAATTTCTTTTTTCAGCCTCTAACCTTCTTTCGGCCTCAAACCTTCTTTCTTCGCGTTCAATAAATTTGTCACATTCAGTAGTGACATAGGTAATCATAACTTGCCCATCTAATCCCAACTCTTTTGCAGTCTGTACAGCCGCAGATCGAAATTTGGCCAGGTCCGCCATTTTATATCAGGTAATTAAATAAAATATCTAACTAAACAATATAATCTGTAATTATATATCCAATAGACAAAACAGGCACCAAGAGCTCAACCTTATTTAATTCCACCCAAGGATACCTTTTAACTTTTTATATTCCCTGAAGTGAATTACCCCCAATATTTATACTAGTAAAGGATTCAATATCCCTGACCGGACCCCAATATATGTGGTAAAGTGGGATGATATAAATATTTATAGGGACTTAGTGTACTGACTGAGATCAGCTGTGAAGGTATCTGTATCTAATATGTGTAGTGTTTTACAGATAACCTTACTTACTGCCACATATTTATATCTCAGTCAGAATTATTCTGGAATATTGTGTTGGCAACGTTATATGTCTAGGGTTATGCAAATGATGAAGTGTAAGTCACCACAACAACAAACAGATAAACAATTTAATTATTCCACCACACTTGACAACACTGTGACACTCACAAACAGTCAACACTCTAGAAGACTATCTTAAAAGATTCAATGATAAATTTCAGATATATACAGATGTATTGATTTTTTCTACAATAGTGATCCTGATTCAACTACACAGTGAACCAGGCAATATTATAACATGTAATTACAAATATTATGTACACAGATATAAATGTGGTCTTTGCATTGACATACAATATTAGTAATCTATGTGTGTGAGTTGTGATGTGGTAATATGAGGTAATACTGGTGTTGACTCCGTTTTATCGTTGAGTTCAGTTTATACTGGTGAAGTGGTAGCTTAAAACGCGAATGGTTAAAATGAACGAATGTCAACAATATTCTTCAAACGAACTTCAACAAGTAGTATTGAACTGGGTGAACTGGGCAAGTACTGGCAGTACAGAAGTCGGTGGTGACTGTACATAGATTTTATTCAACACAGCACATACGGAGTGGACAAGACTAACATCGTCACAGGCGCAGAAATCATACGTCAACATGTTGATAATTACTTTTAAAGTTCCTGAAGATTCTCTACTAATAAAGTCCTCTGACTCAAGTGACTGAGGATCACAAAACTGTTACCATATACTATTCCGCTCATTCAAGTCCATTAACCTTCCTTCAAGGACGTACATCATGGTAACGTATTCATACTCCAGGATAAAATTCTTCCATATCATACTTCATAATCCCAGACTTTCTCCATACATCCCGTTATATATAGTATATAGTTTTCAGACAAAGTCATACATGATAATACGAACAGGTTAGAGATTCCAGTTGACTAACCTCTCCCATTCTATGCCACGCTTCTGGCATTGTAGTAACAGCATATTAAACATGTGAAGCATATAAATTCATTAACTTGATTTCTTGTAGGTATTCTCCCTCTACGAAAAGATTCAAAGGCTATCGACTCCGTGTGTCCAATTCTAGGAATGTCATCTACGATGAATTCCCGCTAGACCATTAATAGGAGCGGCCTGATACTTTAATGTACATAAATAAACATGCCATAAGAAATGGGGCGACACTTACTTTATACTTCCACTATTGACTTCGCCATGAAGATCAATAGATACGAATACAACTGAAGGCTACTTCACATTTGCCAAGAATCAAAGGATAACACAGCGGACATAAATATGGTCCGAGCTGCCCCATACATGACGTCAGAAACTACTCAACTAGGTTACACGTGCGTCCAAAGCAACTCACCCTGCATTGTGCACGTCAGTGCGTGAATCAATCGAACGCACAAATAATATAACTATATAAAACTGGTGCGTACATTTGGCAGGACCGAAGACTACCCCCGTAGGTAATAAATGTACGTAACAGCTCCCTTATCACCTCCCCTTTAAAAAATTAATTCTATTAATTTTTTTCGAACTAATTACTCGAGAGAGGTGAGTCAAAACTACAACAACATTTATGACATGCATAAAATTATATCATATTAAGAAAAGAATATTAAATGAAAACAATATAACTAAATGATAGTATGCATTAAAGCACACATCCACCATCGACCTACTTTGGAACGATGTGGTAATATTCGAAGTAAAAGAAGTTGAAAATGAAAATGAAATAAACCATAAAAAAAAAAGATGATAATAAAATTCAACCAAATTTTTTTTAAAAGAAATTTGAAATATATGATTTAAAAAATGAAAATGAACAGCAACACTGATGATGATCAATGATAAAAGAATCAATAAAACAGAAAATTTTAAAATACAACATGCAAAATGAAACAAAGCATAATTAAACACTTTAAGAAGCAACGCACTTACTATTTCCTAACACTAGTAAGTTTGACTAGTTATCTAAAAGTGAGATATCATGTAGTGGGATACGTGAATACACGTATTACGAGACACTAATAAAGTTAGTAGATGTGTGATTTATAATCAATCAAATTGATTAAATTGAATTATAATAATTAGTAGTACTTAATTTATGAACAAATAACTAATTACTAATTTATACTAAGTGATTTCAATTTCACTCATTGTTAATATTCTTTTAGAACTAGTTAAATCGACAAGAATATGTTCTAAATGTCCCCTGCCTGAAATAAGATTACGAACACGATATGTAGTGTAATCTGTTCCATAACAAATAGTGAATGTCTATTTGTCACTCTTACCAATTTTAATGAAATAATGTTGTATAATCCATACGTAATATATTCTGAAAGTTATATATAAATAACGAATACTGCAGAAACTTACACAATAGTCCTCATCTACAGATGTAAAAGCTATCAGTGACCTATGTACAAAGTATTATTCATGTTTCTGTGAGGAACGTTTCACTCATACTTGGAAGTGGTTTAATTTCGTTTACATTGTTCACTAGGGCATCTTGAAAGACTGTCAGTCAGCTTATGTCAAACTACATTCTGTACTCCAGGAATAGCTCGGTATCTCAAAATGGACGGTTGAAGCGCAAATAGCGGTATTACGCGCTGACTTTATGATGACGACGTATTCACACGTCCCTGTGTCAGTCAGTGGCTTGTAAGAGCTTTCTGAGGTCGGATCCACCACAAAGTGTGATTCCGAGGAGATAACGGATCACAGTTTAATTGATATGAGCAGACAAGTCGAGGAGCTCTTTATCTAGAACGGAATACTTCATCTCAGGCTCGTCGTAAGCATGCTTCTGGATACAAGAACGTATAGCGAAAATATACGGAAATTAAGGTGCCCTCCGTATTTCCTGCAATCACACAAAACTGCCGCGATAGCGTAGGAAGAAGTATCACAGCGAAGTCAGAACAAAGGGATGAGATCTTTGTTAGGCAACCTTAAAAAATGGCTTATTATTGAAAAAAAAATTGTTTTATATAAATCTAAAGCCGTTTGATGATCCTGCGACCACTTTTATTACACATTAGAAGTGCCACCTTTTTCATAGTAACGAAGAAAGAGGTGCAGTTATAGTAGACAAATGAGGGATGAATTTAGAATAGAACTGTATGAGTCCTAAGAGCGACCTCACTTGTTTTTTTGTCTTAGGTGCTGAGATGTTTAAAATTTTAGAGACGTTACTGTCTTCTGTATACATTTAAAAAACCGCGACACCTATACGGTGACCAAGAAATGAGATGTCATGAAAACCGACAAAAGCCTTTGAAGGTTTCGCTGTTAAGTTATAATCCCGTAAGGTAGAAAGTAAAGATTTTAAACCCTGTATATGTTCATCCCAAGAGTCACTGAAAAGACAGATGTCATCTATATAAGTAATGACATCGGGACGATGAGACAATATGCGGCGCATCATGCGTACAAAGGTAGCTGGCGCATTCATTAGACCGAATGGCATAAAATTCCATTGAAAAAGACCCCGTGGCGTCGAGAAAGCGGTGAATGGCTTTGCTTTAGGGGTTAATGGCACTTGCCAATAACCCTTTGAAAGGTCAAATTTCGAAAAGAATGTGGCAATGAGATAAGTTTTTTCTACTAATAAGTCGTCTACTTAAAAGACGGTAATGGGTTCCGCATCCGAATTTTGTAACCTTTGTTTTTGATTCCTGTAACTAATCTACGCAAAGACGTATATATAGATGTTTGTCCTTCTTCCCTAATATATACCATAGAAGAAGAATATGGTGATGAAGATGGTTAAATTATATTTAATTGAAGCATCTCATCCAATTCCTTATTCAACCTTACACACGAAAGTGGGGTAAAAGGAATAGGACCCCCTTGAGGACGAACTCAATCGGATTTGTATCGTCAGTCAGAATAATGTCATGTTGGTTGACTTGACTATGAACCTGGGATTGTTCATCTGAGTGACACATCCTCATACGTGTTGTAAAATATTAGAGCACCCCCTTGCCTGACGTTGATCATCAGTAAAGAGTAGAATGAGAGTATAGTAACATCATTCCATTTCTCCATGTGGAATATGTAGAGTGGGTACACAAACTGGTATTGGTAGGTTGTACATCATCGAAAGAAGATTCCTCTTCTTGGATGTACTGACAAACTAGAATAGTCCCGTTGAATAGGAGTGTATTAGGAAATCGTCAGATTTTTATGCTTGGAACACTGATATTGTAGAATAATCATTGGACGTGAGTTAAATAAT
Source organism: Oreohelix idahoensis (assembly GCA_024509875.1). Taxonomy (NCBI): domain Eukaryota; kingdom Metazoa; phylum Mollusca; class Gastropoda; order Stylommatophora; family Oreohelicidae; genus Oreohelix; species Oreohelix idahoensis. The sequence continues at coordinate 704,183 of JAMPIV010000219.1, forward strand.
CCTTCAACATATTAATGTGGAAGGTTTTATGTTTACCATTAACACAACGATCTGTAGTCTCGACCATCGAGGATATTTCTATGAGATGATCCTGAAAGGACCTCCCACCAGGTAAATTAAAAACGATTATTAATGCGCATGGATAATACAAAAGCTTCATCACCAGGTAGAGTCTGGCGAAGACGTCTATATTTTGTTTGCAATAGCGACGAGCCTTTTTCTTTGGCTTAGTTCGGATGAAGCAGAGTAGCTAATCTACAAGCATCTATGATTCTCTTTCTCAGAGAGATCACATACTCATAAGAGGATTGAGTTTCCTCTTCAATATTCTCGTCAACCAATAAGTCGAGGATTAACGACATCGGACCGCGTGGTTGCATGCCAAAAACAAGCTGGAATGGAGAAAACCCCGTTGCTTGATTTTGTACTTCGCGATACGCAAAGAGGAAAAACCAGCCGTGTAAAGGACCCGATTCCCAGTTACTTGTGGTTAGGTCTTCGATTTTATATCTAACCCAACAACTGCTAGAGTGTCCAATTTATACGCTCAAATAACCCATTTGACATCGTGATTGCTAAATAGAACTTAGAGATCTATCTTGATACCTAAGTTTCTTCATAACTTGAGACATGGATTCAGAATGTAACTGTAAACCCCATGTGTATCCGACAAAATTTTCCGTGGAAAACCCAATGCTTGAGAAAGATTAACATCAATGCGTCTGCTACACACTAGCAGATTGAGAAGTGTCTCTAGAGAGGGAAGGCCATAAGGCCAGCGAGATCGTGTGCCCATATCAAATGCCCTTAAAGTATATGCGTAATGCCCACTAGCGAAAAGTGTATGCATAGGTAACCATAATAAAGTCTCTATAGGCCATTTAATCAAATTGAGTCTATAAACGGTATTGATCCTGCAGCTAGAAATAGGAGCCGCATGAAAATTGGAGAGCCCCGGTAGCCTTAATCTACCTTGACATATCAAACAGTGTGACCGACAAGTAGAGAGTTGATGTTCACCTTAGGACCGCCCTGGCCCAGTAGTAATGATCCGATCTCTCATCACTCTCTCTATATCTCTCTCTCTCTAGTACGCGAAAAACCCAAATGTGACCGCAACATTGCGAGTCATGTAGGCGCATGACCGTAAAATACAGAGATCCTTCATACAGGATGGGACTATAATCTGAGAACATAAGGATGAAATCCTGGTTTCCTCCGAATACTCTAACCAAAATGGCCATTATTATAAGTTATAAGAAGTCCATGTCATAGATTTTTTGCAAGTTTGTTGCTGGTATGTATTTTAGTACACAAACTGAAAATTATTTTTATAAGTGAAATCATCATTCTTTTTGCAAAATGTTGGCAAACAACTCCCGTGAAATAGGAGCACATCCAACAACAAAGTGGTATGAACTGGTATGGTTACCATATGGATGTAGTCAAGCGGACATAATAATAGCTAGCGCTCTAGTTAAACTTACTGTCATTTGCAAGTTTGGAAATATGACGCACTTTTCCCATTCAAGCAATGTTTGTCTGAGGTGTACACACGTTGAATACCCATGTAATGTCGACCAAGTATTAAAATCACAAATATGAAATACGTGAATGAGACGAAGCGTGTAAATCTTATCCTGAAAAAAAATGGTGTAAGTAATAATAGATCAATAAAAGCAGTGTGCAATATGTTTTGTCAAAATTGTGCCCACCAAACGGTCACAGCATTTTGACAACCCGGCCCGATGCACAACCTTGGTTTGATCAGCGAAGTCCGGGACGCCGACTGTTGACTGCAACATGAGTCAAATAGGAGAGAGCAGAAATATTGTTGAAAAATCCCTATTTTTTAAACTTAAGAGAGTCCTGTACCCTGGTGTACTGACGCAGCAGTGGCCGTACAGACTGCAGGTAGACTAGTACGGGAAGGTATGTCCCGCAAACGCAGCGTCCGTGTATCGCCCTGGGCTGGAAAAGATAGAGCTATTCTGAACAATCTTGACTATTGGTATAATCAAGAGGAACCAACACCATAGCAATTATGAGTTTTTCAGCTCCTTTACCCTGTTCAATGGATAGACTGTGTATCACTAAAAAAGTAGACATTTAGAATGTTCTAATTCGTATTACCAACGATCTATCTCGTACGACGCCGATCGATTTTGATTTTTTCATTAAAATCTGCCATAAATTGTAGTTTCTGCTAGAGTTAAAATTTTTTGGATGAGTCCGATAATTTGTATAATTATCGTTATGATGATGTGGGTAAAATGGTTTATTTCCAAAAAATTGTGTTTTGTTTTGTGGACCCTGAGATCTTGATCTCCAGTTTTGTTTATTATAATGTCCTTGATTATTTTTTAAAAATTATTGTTACCAATAAAATCTCGCGATCTGTGAGCCTGGATTCCAAGAAAACATTATTAAATGGAGCAGATTGTTGAAATTGCTTCCCTTGTAAAAAATTACCATTGTGTAAAATTGGTCCATTATTTTTCCCTTATTGACATATCTGTCAGCACTAAAAGAACGATTGCGTGAAAAATTGTTTTGTTTTTTGTGCTGCAAAAGCAACAGGCAATTCATTTCTTAATTCTCGGTTGCATTAACATATACTTAGATCCATGTTGTGGGTGAGCAGTGCAAAAAAAATTTTTAGCATGCTGTTTCTAAGTCTTTCATAGATAAAGGTTTCCGTTCGTGTAAAAATGCGAGAAATGTAGGATTTACAGACGAAAGTACCTTATCATACATGTGGCGCATCAGTAAAATCGAATCGTGAGACCTTCATACGACTTTTCAAATTTGATAATTCGATCCATCGGGTTCCCTAATGTTAGTCGTATTTGTGACATAAAATCACTAAAATTTCTTCTTGATTGTGTTATTAATGTATGGAATCTTGATCGATATTGGTCTTCTGTCATTTGGAATTTTTGCAGAAGTGCCGCTCTAAGAGCATTATAGTCATTTTTCTCACCAATGCTGGTGGTATGATAAACTGCTAATGCGTCCCCTGTAAGTAATCTGGATAAATATGTACAGTATAGAGCTTTATCCACGTTATAAGACACACAAGTGGCCTCAAACCTATCTAGGAAGAATATCACGTCATCAGACGGGGGATTAAATTTTGGTAATTTAAGGTGAATTTCCTTAAAATTACCATGTCTGGATGAAGTTTGGCTTTCAAAAGTTCTCTGAGAATTAGCTTCCTGAGTTAACCTAAGTCTCTCATATTCTGACTCTGCTAATTTCAGTGCATGCTGTCGTTTTCTTTCATTCTCTTCCATCTCAAGCTGAAGTCGTTTTGTGTTTTTTTTCAGGGGCAGAATATAATCTCTTTCTGCCATTTCCTTTTTGTTTCTGTTCTGGCCTCTCGCTAGCAATCGTTTCTCTTCTAATTTCTTGTTGAGCTATTAATCTTCTGTCTTCCATTTCCTTTTGTGTTAACTTCCATTTTGTATTTTCAACTATTAATCTTTTTTCTTCCATTGTCCCTTTTTAAGTCCTTTCTTCAGCCTCCCTTTGCCTTCTGTTCTGCCTCTCGCTTGAAATCGTTTCTCTTCTAATTCAGCGTGCTAATCTTTCATTTTTTTTCTCCTCTTCCTCAGCTATAAATTTCCTCTTCTTTTCATCCTCCTCAGGCAGTTAATCTCATTTTTTTTTTCTCCTCGTTCCTCATCAGCTATAGCGCAAAATTTCCTCTTCTTTTCTTTCATCTCCTGCAAGCCTCCGCCATGCAATCCGTTTTTTGTGATCTGCCTCAAATTTCAAATTTTCCAAACGTAAAGTTTCTAACCCTTCTCTGATCAGCTTCTATTTCTATGAGCTTTCTTATATTCTGCAAGTGCAAATGCTTTTGCTTCCTCAGGAGCCATCTGAAGAGCTGTTTTTGCATTGCTTAATTGAAAATAGTCTAAGGTAGCCCATTTATTCAATTTTATATATGTAATAATAAGGTTACTACTTAAAATTGTTACTACAACTAGTGGTTTTCGTTCTGGTAGTTCTAGGGAAACGCTAAAATCGAATTTATATAAAGGTAGCAATAATATTAATAATTACATCTAATGTAATTTTACTAACATGAAATGTGTGTGAAAGCAATAACGTGACAGACAATAGCACGCGTAATACTGACACACGACACGATAATCGAAGTGGGACGAAATGACTACAGTCGTAGAAAGTCAAATAAAATAAAATGTGGAAACTAAAATAGAATGTCGTGAAAAATGTACGATGGGACATCTACGAACCAATAATGCACAAGACAATTTTTTTTGACCATGGGGGGACACAGCAGTGTAAAAAGCATATGCTTTGTAAAAACTGAACGACAGTCATGTAAGATGGACAAATAATCACATACAAAATACATCAGTGAAAATAATAAGGTACAAGTAATAAATAACTACCAAAAACAACAATTAAATAACTTGACGAAACAGCTGCTAAAACTGTCATGTGTCCACAGAACTACCAGACACAGTGACCAAAGATCCTTCCTATGCTCACGGCATAGGGAAACATTCCACTGCGGGAAGTCTGCAAAAATAATGTCCTGAGGACAACAGAACTGACTTAAGGACGACCTGTGATTTGAAAACTTGGTAATTTCCGTCCTAAAGTCGCCATTTCCCAATCTCTTCCACGAAGAATACACAACATATAACACACTTAACACGAAAATTATGAATGTGGACATATCACGGAAGGCACAACTAAGCGTAATAAAGGTGTACAACGGAAACACGTTATACTCATCTCTGGCGGTTTGCAGGTAGAGCAAAAAAAGAAAGATCAATGTGCCTCGTCTCGCCGTGGTATGTACGTCTACAGATAATGAATACTTCGTTCGCTTCTCTAGATACAGCTCGCACGCAAATAATGAATGAGAGAATAGTGCGTCCAAGTAATCATTCATTCAGGTTGTGAAACTTGGACGTGGAGGTTGATTGAAGACCTTGTCCTTGGTAAACGTAAGTTGAATCTGATTCTCATCCACTGGGAGAGACCAAGTTCGAGATGTTGGTGACTGTGAAAGTTTAAAATCTTTCCTTTCAGGATACGATAAGAGATGGCATGGGTTAACGATCCTTTGATAATTACTTTCCAGACCACACTGGCATAATATCCATTATTGTGTGACTCCGTTTTAATAATCGTTAGAGTGTCCAGTTTATATACTGGTGAAAGTGGTAGCTTAAAAGCGCAGAATGGTTAAAATGAACAATGTCAAACAATAAATTCTTCAAACGAACTTCAACAAGTAGTATTGAACTGGGGTGAAGGCTGGGCAAGTTACAGGGCAGTACAGGAAGTCGGTGGTTGACTGTACATAGATTTTATTCAACACAGCACATACGGAGTGGACAAGACTAACATCGTCACAGGCGCAGAAATCATAACGTCAACATGTTGATAATTACTTTTAAAGTTCCTGAAGATTCTCTACTAATAAAGTTCCTAGCTGACTCAAGTGACTGAGGATCACAAAACTGTATACCATTATACTATTCCGCTCATTTTCATAGTCCATTAAACCTTCCTTCAAGGACGTACATCATGGTAACGGATATCATACTCCAGGATAAAAAATTCTTCCATATCATACTTCAAATCCCAGACTTTTCTCCATACAATCCCATTATATATAGTATATAGTTATTCAGACAAAGTCATACATGATAATACGAACAGGTTAGAGAATTCCAGTTGACTAAAAACCTCTCCCATTCTATGCCACGTGCTTCTGGCATTGTAGTAAAACAGCATATTAAACAAGTGAAGCTGATATAAATTTCATTAACTTGAATTTCTTGTAGGTATTCTCCCTCTACGAAAAAGATTCAAAGTGCTATCGACTCCGTGTGTCCAATTCTAGGAATGTCATCATCTAAGATGACTTCCCGATAGACCATTAATAGGCGCGGCCTGATAATTTAATGTACATAACTAACCATGCCATAAGAAATGGGGCGACACTTACTTTATACTTCCACTATTGACTTCGCCATGAAGATCAATAGATACGAATACAACTGATGGCTACTTCACATTTGCCAAGAATCAAAGGATAACACAGCGGACATAAATATGGTCCGAGCTGCCCCATACATGACGTCAGAAACTACTCAACTAGGTTACACGTGCGTCCAAAGCAACTCACCCTGCATTGTGCACGTCAGTGCGTGAATCAATCGAACGCACAAATAATATAACTATATAAAACTGGTGCGTACATTTGGCAGGACCGAAGACTACCCCCGTAGGTAATAAATGTACGTAACAACTGGTTTTGTTCTTCAAGATAGATTCTTATTAGACATCATGACTGCATGTGTTTGTTTTTGTTGGAACTAGTATTGGAGATGTTCTCAGTTCCTGTCATTAAAACAATTAATTACCCCTCTTTAATTAATACAATTCATTTTAAGAGGAGGTGGTACAAATTGTTGAGCTCTGTTGGCCACGAAGGGCTTAACTTTCGTGATGGCGGCAGGCAAAGACTCCTCTGCTAGACTTCTTCACTGGTTCTGAAGACACCTCACTGGTTCTGAAGACACCTCACTGGTTACTACAGGGACCAAAGAGTATGTTGTAACCTCTGGATTCAGCAAATGCTCAGACCAGGTGCGGCTTCAATAACTAGGACCACAGTCCCTGAAACAAGAAGGATTGTACCTCCTACTTTCGAGAACTAATTTATACTATCTGGCTAGACTGAGCCACAATACATCACAAACACAGAGTTCAGAGCTTTAGTTTTACTGCTATCTTCTTCTTTAAGCGGAGGGGTTGGGGGAGAAAACTCCATTATTATCCGCCCTAATGGTTACTTACGCCTCTGCACTTTTCCACTATAAGTCATTCCAATGTCATAAGGTAGATGTCAGGTACTAATGTGGTAATTCCATGTAGTTTGACTTTTCTCCGACATCCTTCTGTTCAGGTTGGAGCAATATATAATAGATATAGGCCTTAGGTCCTCATGTTTCGCTACTGAACTGCACATATATACAGACATAAATTTATCAATTACATTCATTCAATTTTCATGGAAAAAAGAGATCAAATGGGATTTCAACCGTACAAAAATTCAAGGGAAAATAATACACAGATACGTTGACTAGCTAATGAAATGTAGGCACAAATACTGGCACAAGTTCCCATTGATTATGTTCCAGGTTGTTTTATTTAGCAAAATATTGAATAGCTGACACGTTGACAGTGTCAACTCACTGGTGATTGCTCTCCTTAGAAGCTTATTGAACTAGTGGTGGGTCTCGAACTAACGCTATCATTTAACTATTAGGTAACAGACGCTAACCCACTCAGGCCATTTCTACCACCATAGGTTTGAAAAATAGTACTCTTACTTTCCGTCTCCCGTTTGTGACTTCTGTTGGGGAGAGATGCTAAATTTCATATAGTCAGACTAATCGTGATTTTAGGGTGGGGGGAGGGGGGTTGGGGGGGGGTTCCATGGGGGGATTAAGAAATGGTGGGAAAAATGGGGGTGGGGTGGGGGGGGGGGGTGGTTGGGTGGAGGGATGAAGGGTGTGTGGGTCGGACATTAGGGAGAGAGGTTGAGGGGATGGTTGGTGTTTTAGTTGTTAGCCGTTGAAAGCAATAGTAGGACGAGAAGGATTGTGAATAGTCAACTAGAGATGGTATTTGGGGGTTTCATTGGCGGTTGTTGGGTTGAGTTTGATATCGATAATATGATGGGAAAGGATATGTTATGTGGGTGTAAGAGAGAAGGGGGGCAGGAGGGGATGTTGTAGTGGTGAGGTTTGGTGTATTTTTGGTTTGGGGGTAGGAGGGGGGGACCATAGGTGTGTTTTGTTGGTGTTGTGTTTTTGAGGGGGTGGTGGGGTTTGTGTAGGTGGGTAGTGTAAAGAGTTTTGGTGTGGGTAGTTGTGAGGTTGGTGGTGGTTTGGGTGGGGGTTTGGTTTTAGGGTGGTGGGGGGGTTTGTTGGGGTGTTG
>JAMPIV010000220.1:0-58360 GCA_024509875.1 Oreohelix idahoensis
GATGCAGAGTATTTGCATATTCTTGCATCAGTGCTGCTCCAATCCCAGTGGATGAAGCATCACTCCGAAGAACAAAAGTCCTATCAAGAGTAGGTAATCTTAAGATGGGAGGAGAAGAAAATATATTCTTGATTTGGTCTAGTGAAGATTGGCATTCTTCAGACCAACGGACCAGATTAGGCGAACCTTTCTTCAACAATGTTGATAGAGGTGCCATGATCGAAGATAAATTTGGAATAAATCTCCCATAAAATTGAATTAAACCTAAGAGACTCCTAACTTGTTTCGTCGTTTTAGGAACAGAGATGTTCAGTATTTTGGAAGTATTGTGGTCTTCTGTCTTCAAGAGACCATGACCAACACGATGACCCAGGAAAGAGATTTCACCAAAACCAACAAAAGCTTTAGAAGGTTTCGCTGTCAAATTATTCTCACGTAGAGTGGACAGTAAGTCATATAACCCTAAATAGTGATCTTCCCAGGTATCACTGAAGAGACAGATGTCATCTAAGTATGCGATGACATCCGAACGATGTGACAGAATTCGACGCATCATGCGAACGAAAGTGGCAGGGGCGTTCATGAGACCAAAAGGCATAACATTCCATTGAAATAGACCCCTAGGTGTAGAAAAAGCAGTAAGAGGTTTGGCATGCTCTGCTAAAGGCACTTGCCAATAACCTTTAGACAAGTCAAGTTTAGTGAAGAATCTAGAATTAGAAAGTCTAATCAGTAGATCTTCTAACAAAGGCATCGGTTCAGCGTCGAACTTTGTGACCTGATTCAATTTGCGATAATCAACGCAAATTCGTATGTTCTTATCCTTCTTCCGGACAATAACCATGGAAGAAGAATATGGTGAAGTCGATGGTTCAATTATATTTAATTGAATCATTTCATCCAATTCCTTTTCCACTTGCGACTGAAAGTGTATAGGAATAGGATAAGGCCTAACCCTAATTGGATTATTGTCGGTAAGAATTATGTCATGTTCTATGACATCTGTGTGTCCAGGAATGTCAGTGAGAACATCCTGAAATGTTTGTAACATCGACGAGACTTGTCGATTTTCGTCACCAGAAAGATTAGGAGAAACAGAAACGTTTTTCCAAGATTCCGTGGAATGTAATGGAACCACTGGAAGGGGAAGGTTGACATCAGAGAAGGTAGCTTCCTCATCCTGAATGACAGACAGGGATGAATAATGACCGTGAGGTGCAGGAGCATCATCCGTTGCCTGGAAAATAGGCAGCAAATAGTCCGGACGTTCGTGAAATTCCGAAAGCATGTTTATGTGGAAAGTTTTATGCTTTCCATCAATATCGACCACATAGTCAACATCGGAAATCCGAGAGACTATTGCATACGGACCTTTCCATGCAATAAGAAGTCTATTTTCCCTACTGGGGAGTAGGACGAATGCTTTGTCACCTGGACAAAGTTGTCGTAGACATCTATTCTTGTTAGCAAACTGCCTTGCCTTCTCTTTAGCAATTTCTGATGAAGCAGTTGCTAGCTTACATGCCTCAATGATCTTTTGTCTAAGAGCAATGACATACTCATATGAGGATTGAGTTTCATCGCTAATATCATCGGCAGTGATGAGATCGTGTAATAAAGACATAGGGCCGCGTGGACGCGCGCCAAAGACAAGTTCGAAGGGAGAAAATCCTGTGTGTTCATTAGGGACTTCTCTATAGGCAAAGAGAGCCGCGGGTAAATCCCTGTCCCAATCTTGAGGATGATCTTCAGTTATCTTACCAAGCAAAGTCTTGAGCGTTCTATTCAGACGCTCAACTAACCCATTAGACATAGGATGGTAGATACTACTGAGAGATCGTTCAATATGTAAGGTAGACATTACCTGTGACATAGTGTCAGATATGAGTTGAGTGCCATGGTCTGACAATATTTCTCTGGGGAACCCCAAGCGAGAAAATATCAACCAAAGAGCATCTGCGATATCTGTAGTAGATATGCTCTTAAGAGGAATAGCCTCTGGCCAACGTGTGCACATATCGACACATGTAAGGATAAACTGATGTCCTCTGGCCGACTTGACCTTAAAAGGGCCAATAATATCTATGGCCATTTTCTGAAACGGCCGAATAGGAATGTCAGCAGCCTGGATAGGCGCAGCATGTCGTGGTCCTCTAGATTTGACCTCCTGACATACCTTGCATGATCGGCAGTAAATACGAATGTCCTTATTGACAAAAGGCCAAAAGAAAGCCGCAAGGACTCTCGACTTCGTACGGGCAAAACCCATATGTCCAGCACATTGCGAGTCATGAGCATGTTGTAATATTTGGACTCTCATGCTCTTGGGAACAAGAATTTGCGAATGTGCCGACGTAGTCGAATCTTGTACCATACGTACAAGTACGCCGTTTCTCATTGCAATCCAAGATTTTCTATTTGTATCCTGATTCGGATCACCTTTCTTCGCAAGAACGAAGAATTTTTTTAAAGAAGGATCTTCTTCTTGCAATTTTATGAAAGAGTCACGAGTGATTACTAAGTGACTATCTTGGCTATCAACTTCATTATCACTATTCAGTGAAGTTTCGGGTGTTTGTAGAGCTTGTGCTCTTGTAACTACTGCATTTGTAGCTTGCATGTTATTTTCTTCCCAAGCAGCAATCTGCTGTGGGGTACACTCCCTAACTCCGTGAATACGACCAATAATAAGGTCCGCAATAGGATTAGGTAAGAGACAAGCATGCACATCTCCAGTAAAGAAAGGAGTGGCAATGCGAATTACAGCAGTAGGATATTTTTCTAGAGTGCCGCCAAATGTGACACATTTAATAACCCTTCCTGTAGCACAAGATGGATCTACAAGCGATTGTCTAACACCAATAGTGGTGCATCCGGAATCGAAAAGTAGTGAGACCGGAGTATCATTAACAAGACCCTTATGTAGGATTAAAGAACCCCTCCCGTCATGCGCAACAGCAGCAGGAAGAGCGGGAAGTGGGTGACCACAACTCAAAGTAGTTATGGTACCCGGTTCGAATAAAGTACTGCATTGGGGGCATTTGTTTGCTCTCTCAAAGTCAAAAGCAGAACCAGTGACAGCGTCAAAGTTTTTTTACTATCAACAACATGATTACAGGCTCCCTCAGTTTCCTGTTGTACAGCATTAGCCTGCTGATATCTCTCTTTTTTTGTGTTGAGATCTACCCCGACTATTATTACCTCTGAAGTTATCAAAGTTATTATTATCTCTGCAGTTATTATTGTCTCTATTGTAATTGTTATCCTGGTTCGAATTCCAGTTTCCACGATTACTATCATGTTCACATTGATGCGAACATCTATTTGTTTGGTTCTGAGGTCTTCGGCAGGAATAACCTCTATTACCATATCCTCTTTTGAAATGCTTATAATTATTAGGGTGATAGTAACGAGTACTATCAGGTTGTCTCCAATTCTTCGAAGAAGAATCACCATGAAATTGATTTCCATGATTTTGACAGAAATTACCGCTACTCTTTCTATCAAAATTTTGTTGGAATCTACGAGCAAAGTTTTGGCCATACGGAGCTGCCGAAGCAACTGGTAAACCTTCTTTCACCTTAGAGTTACCCATGGTTATGTGTGGGTGCGCAGTTACGTATTGGCAACAGAAATCTTCCATTTCTTTTATTGTTTTAGGTTTACGTTCATGAAGGAAAGCAAGGAAAGACTCATTGACAGACGACATGACTTTGTCTCTAAGTATTAAGTCCATAAGTCCTTCATAAGTTTTTTCCGTCTTAGATAGTTCAACCCATCGTGAGAAAGTAATGCGTATTCTTGCAATAAACTCGGAGAATTCAACTCCATTTTCAGGTAACATGTTTTTAAATTGTAGACGATAGCCGTCTTCGTTAAGCTGATATTTCTTTAACAAAGCGGCCCTGACAACCTCATAATTGTTCTTGTCAGGTTCATCCACCATATTTAATATACTTAGAGCTTTACCTGTCAGTATCCCTGATAACTGATAAACATATTTTGCTTTGTCTATGTTATGAGCTGTACATGCTTGTTCAAATCTGTCCAGATAGAACATTATGTCATCACTGGAAGGACTAAATGTTGGTAACTTAATCTTAAAAGTATCATTATTAGCCTTACCAGAAGATGAACCCTTGTTTGAATCATTACCATTACTCATGCTCGTCAATTTCAATTTTTCCAACTCTAAAGCTAAGACCTTTTCTTCATGTTCCATTTTTGCTTTCTCTTTCCTCTCATCAGACTCTCTCTGTAATCTTCTTTCCTCAGCCTGAGCCTCTTTTTGAAGTCTTTCATTTTCAGCTTCTTTTTCAAGTCTTTTATTTTCAGCCTCTTTTTTCAAGTCTTTTAGCTTCTAGCTGTAGCTGGAGTTTTCTTTCCTCAGCTTCTGATTCCCTTTTTTGTTTTTCCATTTCCATTTGGAATCTCTTTTCATCCACCTGCATCTGCAGTTTCTTTTGTTCAGCTTCCATATGCAGTTTCTTTTGTTCAGCTTCCATTGCTTTATCATATCGAGCAGTTGCAAATTCTTCTAACTTATCACCAGTCTTCCCAAGCAATTTACCCTGCTCAATAAAGTGCTCAAATGTAGACATGATGAGTAATATATAAGTCCAAAACCTGAAATAATTAACTAATTTATTTCAAACCTAAGTGTAACAAGTCTTAATTAAGCACTTGTATATTCACATCACCTTATATTATCCCAGTCTCTGTGGGAAACAAGTCTCCAATCAAAGAACTTGTATATGAAATATCAACAATCAATTCTTGATCATAAGTGCACTTCTCATTCAATAGTGCACGACACTATTCATCATTCATTTATCATCAGTGTAGTAGTAACAGTGCATTAGCATAGCCCATTAACTAATTACTATAACTGTAAACAATGACTATGTAAACACATGCAGAATGTAAACATTGAAAATGTAAACAATACAAACAATGTAAACAATAACAATGTAAACAATAACAAAGATCAGCAACAATACAAAAACGTTCGCAGAAATCAACTAAAAATAAAGCAGAAATTAATGAAATATCACAAAAAATGTGACGATATCTACGATAGAATTAAACAAAATACATGACACCACAGTGTATAAACAAAAATGTTGTATGAAACTAAATTATAGACAAGAGTAGGCTAACAAATACAAACAAATCAAAACAAAACTAAAGAATGCGAAATAATAACGAAAACAATATTAAAACATGTCATCACAGCTAACATAAATAGCAACAGAAGTCGCTTAGCAAATTCCAGTATCGGAAATTTGCAAACCCTACAGGAAACGCTCACAATAGACGACCTCTATGACGTGGCATAATCTAACGGAGACACCACCCAACCGAGAACCCGCTGAAATATAAACATATAAATATACGAATAACATATAAACATATAACATATAGAATGAGATGATACACAGAAGACTCAGCAGAAGTATAAGGGCACAGTTTACATACAAACAGGCCACTTAACTTATAGGCTTCCAATCGTAGAACAGCAGAAAAAAACGGATGTCAATCAACGTCCTAAAGAGCGAAGCTCCAACGATGATGGCACATCTGAACTGCTTCCACTGCTAACACGATGGTACAAGAGCTTCTGAAATACTGTGTGTTGAGTTGTTTCGGCACTTGACCTTCTAATCCAAAAGTAAGTTGATGGAAATCGGTACTTGGCCTTCTTCAGAAAACAACCCGTTTCAACCGGCACTTGACCTTCACAAAAACGACAGCACTGGAACCTTGACAGCAGCAACTTGCTTGACTTGCGTAAAAGATAACAGCAGTCCGAGTTATCCGGCAACATGTAACAACGCCGGGTACTGTCAAATTCTTGTTTCCGTCAAAAAGTTGAAATTTTGACTTTTACCGGGCAACGCCGAGTACTTTGAAAATTTTGAAGATGTTGACTGTATTGAAGAATGTTAATTTCTTGAAGGATGCTGATGAATTCTTGTTGAAAATGAAGTGGGTAAGGGACCCCGTGTTTGCTGGTACCAGAATCAAACCAGCTTATGGCCACCAAATGATGCGTGATGCCATATGATGATGGATGGTATCCGCATGTCTGGTTTTGTGTGGTGTGCAGATGTGTTCAGTCAAAACAATGTTCATACAAAAATAACAGGGCAATCCACATAGGACGTCAGTAAACTCACGACGTATAAAGTCAATGATTCTTGTAACAGCCGTTGACGTTTTTCTTCATTATTTATTGTGGACGCCACAGTGACAAAATGGTTACGCGAATATGTAGGCACATCAAACAGTCATTATCACAGCAACATTCAATACAGCAATAGACGGTAGACAGCATTACAATGATGAGTCAGATGCATGTTATATTTCAAAGTGCTGTAAATGTAGTCAGGTGAAAAACTCCATCCCTTTCTATAACAGCCAGGAGATAACCAGATGTATGAGATCAGTTCACTCTCCTTAGTTTGACTTCAGCAAGACAGACACGTCTGCCGAAGTATAAATAATGTCCTCAAAAATATCCTCTAGATAATAAAGGTTTTCCAAACCTAGTTCATTTAACAAAGTAGCAAGTAATGGTCCTTGGTACATGCATCAACCGATGCAGTACAATGCAGCGACATGTGAGCTGGGAAAAAACATCTCGTGACGACGACTTTCGCAGACAGGCTATGAATCGAAATCGCTCACGACCCAAAATCGATAGAGTTAATGAAAATGTTAATTTACCTTGCCTTCCGGAAATACACAGAAATATCACGCCTCCCGACATGTGGGAAACACTAGAGGTATTATCTCGAATAAACGAAATATCCATTAAGAGGACTACACATCCCTGACAGAACAAAAAATAGCGGAGATCCCCTCTTCAACGAGGCATCTCTTTCGCCATTCCAAATCGCTCACTCCACTAGTGGTGGGCGGAAACCGATCGTCCAAGAAGCAAGACAAGTCATGCGCAGTCCAGCGCAAAATGACCACAGCTCAAACTTAACTGCATTCGATACCAACGCGAGAAGACAAATGCTTACCGAGAAAAGTGACTATAAATTTCAAGCAGTTGTTGCCCTTGCGTTATAAAATAGATATTGAAATAAAACGATGTTGCGAGAATTTATCACGCAACAATGGATTATCTCGCTTTTACAATAAACAGCATTTTCATACACAGATGGATGCATGTCTATATTTTTCCCATATTAAATAACCATATCGATTTTTTTTAATATGTGCGTCAAAAATATGCACGCAACAATAAGTATGTGTCGGAAAACTCAATACTCAGAGGGTATTTGTTTCTCTTCTTTTGCCATACTAATTGGTGGTCATGGCTGTTTGCGCCTTCTAAAAAGTCGCTACTTTAGTTTTGCGCCTTTTCACCTGACCTTGTGGTAAAGTGGGATGTTATAAATTTTTATAGGGGACTTAGTGTACTGACTGAGATCAGCTGTGAAGGTATCTGTATCTAATAGGTGTAGTGTTTTACAGATAACCTTACTTGCTACCACATTATGCCTCAGTCAGAATTATTCTGGAATATTGTGATGACTACGTTAAATGTCTAGGGTATGTATATGATGAAGTGTAAGTCACAACAACAACAGACAGATAAACAATTTAATTTATTCCACCACACTTGACAACACTGTGACACTCACACACATGTAACATTCTATAAGACTATCTTAAATGAGTCACTGGTAAATTTTCAAATATCAATATGTATTAAGTACTTTCTTTGATATATATGTCCTGATTCAATTACAAAGTGAACCAGGAATCACAATCAATTTTAATTACAATTTATATGTACAGGATTTATCAATATGAATCTTGTAGTGACATATTTTATTAATATTATCTTATGTGTGTCAGTTGTGTAGTAGTAATATGAGGTAATACTGGTTTTGTTTTTTCAAGCTATGTTGTTATTTGTCATCATGACTTCAAGTGTTTGTTTATCTTGTAAGTAGTATGGGGAAATGTTCACAGTCCCTATCAATTTAAACACTGTATTTTCCCTCTGGTTTATTATAAAGTCAGATTTTGAGGGGGGGGGGGGGGGGCATAATGTTGAGCTCCACTGGCCACATAGGCTTATCTTTCGTGATGGCGGCAGGATAAGACTCCTCTGCTCGATAGCCTCCCTGTGTTCTGGAGACACCTCACTGGTCACTATCTGGACCCAGGAGTATGCTGTCAGCCTTTAGGTTCAGCAAAGCTCAGACCAGGTGCTGCTCAATAACTTTTGGACCACGGTCCCACAATTCATGGAATAATATACAGTTACATTGACTGGCACTGAATATAACACAATTTCGATCTGCCGATGTCCCAGGCTTTTATTTAGAAAAATATGCACTGGTGCTCAACGCACTGGTTCTGTAGTAAGTTTATTTGAACATGTGGTGGTGACCTGACGCCTCTGATTGACTATATTCGCGGGTCTAACCAATCGTGCCATGTTTACCCAATCGTTTGAAAAAAAGTACTCCTACTCCCGTTTCCCCTGACAACAAAAGATAGTATTTATAGCCCGACTAATCGTGTTTAGCCTTACATTTCTTGCGCTCCAATCAAATCGGATTTAACATGGAGACCCATTTCCCGTACAATGGTGGTGTGAAAATCTGCCACTGAGCGATTCTGATTTTGGTGTTGTCTGACATCCCTCATTATTTTATTCTGGCTATAATTTGGTAATTCCTAGACTATTTGCGTAACGTTTAACATATTCTTTGTCAGCAAGTTCTAAGGAACCCAAATATACAAATTTAAAGGAGCTAAGTGGCTGCGTTCAAAATATGCATTTTCTTCTACCTCCTGTTTACTTCGAATACGATGTGGTGTCTGGGTACTGTAATGTTTTCAAACGTAAACCAGTATAATGTCATGTTTCCTAATAAGCGTTTTGTGAGTTTTTAAAAACTAACTCTCGTGTGTGTAGTGTTTTTTATCACTGTCGATTTGAAAAAAGCTAGTGCTTGTGGCCTTACACGCGTGATGGTAGTAATTGTATAGCGAGACGCGTGTTTAGTGTTGCATGCGTTCCTGCTTTCAGCCTCTCCCTTTCTTTCTATCCTTAATCCATCTGTCTTTCGTTTATGGTAACTTAGTGTATAAAATGACATGAATGGAATATTAAATATAGGTCAGCTTGCGTATCTCAAGGTTTTTCTTAGAAAGGCAGTACACGTTTTATCGTAGAAAGCGGGTATTGAAGCAGTAGGCTTTTACTATCAACGTGAAACGTTACAATTTGCAGACGAAGGAGAAAACAAGGGGGATTTCGAGTACAGTCATTGTGACAGCACTGTTCTTTACCATTCTTCTTTCCTTTTATTGAAGTTATTTGTTAGGCTTTACATTTACTTTTTAATTTATATATGTGGATTAGAATATTTCACGACAGACCTGAAGGCAATAAATCTTGTTAACCGGCGAACACGGGTATCGTTTACGTTGGCGGGAAATATCAGCTGACTTTGGCGAGAAAAAGCGTGAAATGTAAACCAGTTTAAGCGCATTCCTAATAATTGCAGGACTAAAGTAATTAGCTAGAAAATAGCTTTCTGCAAAATACTATCGCTCTGTGGATTTTCGTTGCTTTTTTCTTATTATTTGCTGTGTAGCAGCCGTTATAAAACAGCATCATCATTTGAGTAAAATATTACCGACAGTAACGGGCTTTCTAATTAAATATCTTAAACTCTAAAAAGATTAGACAGTTTTAAATTATAAAAAAAAATGTTGAGGAGACATTCAAGATTTTTTCCACCTAATTTCATCTTTGTAGCACGCCGCGTTAATGTAGGGTAGTCAATTTCATAGGTCAGAGATGACAAAAACAGAAGCATGAAGGGGCAGACAAAAATATTGACAAGAGAGAGATTAGGCATGAATGAGTGCATGTGGATATGAAAGAGTTGATGGGAGATGATGTGCAAGGGCTAGAGACACCATTGGTCAGTTTTAACGATGTATGTGGGTTTTTTTGTGGGCTCTTATTGTTAGAGAACAGTTTAACTCGCTCAATTAAGCTTTTGAGAAATTGCACAACAACATTTCTCACAGCAAATCTATATATCAAGAATCATCCTCATTATTACAAACATCAATACAGATATACATGATTTTGTTCATAAAGCTCTTCCCCAATAAGACAATTCCTAAACAGCGTATATCAGAAAAACTATGTTCAAACTGGATTATAACTCATGGCTATGGAATGGGCATGCATGGAGAACTTACTTACTTACTTAGTCGTTCCGCGACTACCGTGAGGTGTAGAGGCTTGGAAGAGAGAGCGCCAGACTATCCTATCGGCTGTATTCCTCCTGGCCTGGCTCCACTCCAGCCCTCTGTCCTTCAAAGATTGTCTAATGTTGTCCTCCCAGCGGACTCCGGGTCGTCCTGGGGGTGGGGGGGGGGGGGGGGGGTCTGGATCCCTGGCTCTTTGTTTCCCATGCTTGTCGTGGTAGCCGATCTTCTCCCATTCTGCAGACATGGCCAAACCATCTTAGTTGGGACTGTTCTACCTGGGTCTGCAGGGGGTGGGATTTTAGGCCTTGACGTATCGTCTGGTTGCCACCCCAACCACCTTCCTCAGATACCTCACCCCTGAGGCAAGGATCTGGCCCCTGTGGGCTGCAGTCATTGCCCACGACTCGCATCCATATGTCAAGAGCATGGAGAACAAGGTGGAGAATTTGTATATTCAACAGTATCTAAGATTGAAAGACGAGCATGCTGTAATAGAAACATAAGTTCACAGTTGAAATTTATAATGGAAACACATTTGCTACAAATTTCTCCATCTGTCAATGTACAAATTCCCCCCAGGGAAAAATAAAAGCGTGAATGATATATGAGAGAAATTTTGGGGACAGGGCAGATTATGTATATTCAAGCGTGTTTGTGTATACCATATTGTGAATGGTAATAGTCATATCTCTGATATTTTGTGCGTATACATATAATAAATTATATCATTATTCTGTTTTAACATAATATTTTCACATTTTTATTTACAATGTACAGCATCAACAGTGTTACTTTAAAAAAAAAATATCAGTATTAGTTTATGCCTACACACTCTGTATAGTACAAGTAATAGAAATTTTACCAAGGTTAATTACTTGTCTGTTCATCTTTTAATAACTCCTATTTGAAGCATGCTGCTAAAAATTTTCAGCGATGTCCTTTTAATTGAGTACAGATTCTGTATTCTATTAATGTTATCGCGTAACAATGATGACATATTAAAACTTGAAAAAAATTACTTTTTGCACTTTTTCAGACTCTCATATCTTATGTTGTAATTATAGTAAAATGTTAGTTTTTAAACAGAAACTTAGAGTAGCATACTAACTATCACCTAAAGCCACTTTTAAACTGGAGTTTCCAACGATAAATTTGCAGCGAAGCTTTAATTACCCCATATCGAATGTCATTTAACCAAGATAATTACTTGTCAGTTCAACTTTTGATAATTCCCATTTGAAGGTAAAAAAAAGGTAAAGGATCCCGTTACACGCCCATTGAGGCATATTGGGAATATGGTGTTAGGCCCATATTTTCTTGACCATCGGCACACTAGGGGTGATGTGGTCAACATCACGCCGGCCGCCTTAATCTTCCCAGAGTTGCTCTGGTACCCAGTTGGGGCTGGGTCGACCCAGGAGCCGTTTGCGGCCTAAAAAATCCCACCTCATCTGTGGATCGAACCACAGACCACTGAGCTAGGAAGCCAGTGCACTAACCACTATGCTTCCGCAATTTGAAGCATGCTGCTAAAAATTTTCAGCGATGTCCTTTTTCTATAATATATCTATTTTATATTAATGTATAAATTGAGTACAGATTCTGTATTCTATTAATGTTATCGCGTAACAATGATGACATATTAAAACTTGAAAAAAAATTACTTTTTCAGACTCTCATATCTTATGTTGTAATTATAGTACAATGTTAGTTTTTAAACAGAAACTTAGAGTAGCATACTAACTATCACCAAAACTTAGAGTAACATACTATCACCAAAACTTAGAGTAACATACTAACTATCACCAAAACTTAGAGTAACGTACTAACTATCACCAAAACTTAGAGTAGCATACTAACTATCACCAAAAGCCACTTTTAAACTGGAGTTTCCAACGATAAATTTGCAGCGAAGCTTTAATTACCCCATATCGAATGTGATTAATTACTTGTCAGTTCATGTTTTGATAATTCCTATTTGAAGCATGCTGCTAAAAATTTTCAGCGATATCCTTTTTCTATAATATATATTTTTTATATTAATGTATAAATTGAGTACAGATTCTGTATTCTGTTAATGTTATCGCGTAGCAATGATACTTACTTAGTCGTTCCCCTTCTACCGTGAGGTGTAGAGGTTTGGAAGAGAGAGCGCCAGACTATCCTATCGGCTGTCTTCCTCCTGGCCTGGTTCCATTCTAGTCCTCGGTCCTTCAAAGATTGTCTAATGTTGTCCTCCCAGCGGACTCTGGGTCGTCCTGGGGGTCTGGATCCCTGGCTCTTTGTTTCCCATGCTTGTCGTGGTAGCCGATCTTCTCCCATTCTGCAGACATGGCCAAACCATCTTAGTTGGGACTGTTCTACTTGGGTCTGCAGGGGGTGGCATTTTAGGCCTTGACGTATCGTCTGGTTGCGGACCATGTCTCTTCTTGTTACTTCAACCACCTTCCTCAGATACCTCATTTCTGAGGTTTGGATCTGGCTTTTATGGGTTGTAGTCATTGCCCATAACTCGCATCCATATGTCAAGATTGGGACATAGGTGGAGCGGTATACAGCCATCTTCGTTTTCTTACCAACCTCTCTCTTGCTGAGGAATCCTCGATTTATGGCCTGAAAAAGTCTCCCAGCTGCTGCTTTTCGAGTGGCCAACTCTTCTTTGATGCCTCCCTTTCGGTCTATAATAGCTCCGAGATATTTAAAGTGATGACATATTAAAACTTGAAAAAAAATTAGTTTTTGCACTTTTTCAGACATATCTTCTGTTGTAATTATAGTACAATGTTAGTTTTTAAACAGAAACTTAGAGTAGCATACTAACTGTCACCAAAAGCCACTTTAAAACTGGAGTTTCCAACGATAAATTTGCAGCGAAGGTTTTTTTTTTTTTTTTTTTTTTTCCTTAACCAGCGGCACTTGGGCTTTCAGCCCTTCGGCCCAATGACATGTCATTGCGAGGCTAGGGAACCTGAGGACTTTCCTTCCAACCCGGTCAGGAGCTTCGCTCCTTCCCATCCACAGAGGGTTTATCACAGGAGCCGTTCAGGCTATTCAGTCAAATTTCCGGCCGTAAACATTTCTTCAAACGCCGACGCTCGGGTTTGAACCATGAACACCTGGTCGCCAGTACAACGCCGAAGCCATTACACCAGCGCGGCTCCAGCGAAGGTTTAATTACCCCCTATCGAATGTTTAGTGCGCTTCGACTGGAATTCCCGAAAGCCGGTAAGAATTTGACCCCGTGACCGAACGGTAGCAGAAAAAAAAGGGGAACTAAAAGCGCGTTGACAAACAGCCGTGTGGTACCAGTTGAGGGTACTATTTCTGTAAGTGTCCTGAAGTCGACGCTAGACACCATCATCAGACTGGTCTTAGAGACGCGGGACCAGCTTTGCAGTTACTCCATGATTCTAATTGGAACGTGCTGCAACTCTTAAATCTGACCAAGGACACGAGTACTCCTCCTCTCCAGTCAACTATCTGCAGCGGGAGCAGAAACACCTATTGGCAGCTAAGTAAAACTTAAAAGCTGCCAAGTGAACTGTCCATTTTCGAAAACCATAACATCACACTGTGATGAATACTTTTTCTAAACAATTATTCATTTTTATAACTGTTAAACATAATTGATTATTAAATTTGTTACTTGTGTAAAGACAAATCTAAAGTTGATTTAACTCATTTTGAATGTACTACATCCGTATGTCTCAGACAGTTTCTCAAATACACGCAAATAGAGCTTTAAATAATAATAAGAGGAAATTCGCTGACTTAACTCAGCTGGGGGGGGGGGGGGGGGGGGGGGGGGGAGGCTTGAACGAGGTAACGAATTAAAAAATTACATAATCCTTCACAAATGTTGACGGCAGATATTAGAGTTAATGTGCTCAGCCAATGCAGCTATGTTCTCGCTTTCTGAATATCTTGTGAATACTCCCTTGAGGTAGAAGAATCATTATCCTTCTATCTACAACTCTGCCAAAAGTAATTTTGTGCGAAGGTAGATACCTTTGAAGACCCATATTAGTTACTCTTTAGTTTTGGCCACTGTTGGACCACTACTGCAGAGCTAAGGGGAGGCAACCCGTGACATGAGAGCCAGTGGCATAACTACAATGTGAAGAGCCCCTGGGCACAAATTAAAAGAATGTAATATAATGGACTGAACAATCATATTCATTATACTATCCTGCAAATCAGTATCAAAATGTATACTGCTTACTTAATTACTGTTAGTAAAACTGATGCAAGCTCCGCGCAAAATAAAATTATGACAAAAAAACCTAATCAACAGGATGAAATGGTTTGATACCCTCGAGTAAAGAATACACGCTTTTTTGACATCCCTCTTAAAAAGAAGAGCCGTGAATGTTATTGCCGATAGGCAGCGGCAAGATGTTATTGCCGAGAAACGTACCGTCAGCTAACACTGCTATGCAATACATGAACAGGATAATGCAGCTTAACAAATATTTCAAGTACTACCCTTCCCAAGTTAGGAACCTCTGCAATAGGGTGTATGAGAAACTGGGACTAGTGACATCAGGGAGGGCAGGTGGGTTAGGGTTTGTTCAGGCTACGTTCTCCTTTCAAGCGCTCAAGCCAAAGCCCTATATAATCAAAACAGTTTTTCATGTAAGCGTTATATTAAGTACTAGTGTTGAATTTAGCATGACAAATTTTCAACCACACCCTTTCAACTGAACGCCTCCATGTCGCCCACTTTTCCCTTGTCGTCCTGTTGGATCCTCCTAAAGCCCACAGGGGGCGGTACGGCGCACTTTGTGAACCACTGATCTAGAACATCGTCCGTTGGTTACATTAGTGCGCATGTCCAAATATAAAAGACCTTGTGATTTTGAGATGATCAAATGACACACATACCAGCCAAGAAAACCTTCTCTTCTTCCACACATCGCAGACACAAAGCGCCGTTACTGTCTCCAACACACATTTTACCATCACGCACTGCTGTCTTGTCCCATTTTAAAAGAAAATTACTTTATTCATTATCTACTACCGTAATTCGAGGCTTTGTAGTGAAGTGAATCTGTATAACAACACGCTCAAAAATTCCCCGCTCAAAAACTAGTGAACGTATTTTTTTTAATCTATAAATAGCTACAGTGTTTGAAATTTGTCTGAGGGGCTAGTCAAATTTACCGCCAACAATTTATCTAGCTGATTTGAATTTTTCTAAGAAACAAGTCAAAAGGTTACCGCTCACCATAAAAATTATCTAAGCGCATAGTACAAATTTAACAACCAATCAAATCGTTCCCCTTTCTTGTAGTGTTAGGAAAATTTTGGTTGACAAGGAAATATGCCTATTTTGGGTTTTTGACCGAACGAAGATATTTTATTGCTTAAAAACTAAAGAGAGTTAAACAGTGGGAAATGTCTTAAATTATAGCGCTGATATTGTTTAACACATAAACATAAGATTCCCTCATAATAAAGTTATATTAACGTAGAAACATTTAATTTAGTAATATTTTCACATCAGGGTAATACCAACTTTAATTACTTAAAAATTACCCAGAGTGAAATGCAAAGAAATAACTAAGGGAAAATTATATAGAACGATAGAGATTAATTGGCCGTTCAATTATCACTTTTGATAATTGAAATCGGTCCACAAATAACTTTAAAATAAAATATTCAGATTTGATCAGATTAGATAAACAAGCTTAGAAACCAAAATATTTTCAAGTCTCAAAAAGTTAACTTTTGATTTTTGACTCGTCTCTGATTGGTCGGGTGGGTAATGCTATAAATAGTATCAACTGCTTGTGGTTGCCCGCCATTGATTCATAAACACCACGCCGAGCTGACGTGTTCTAAGAAGACTGTATGACCAAGCTTTTGCCATCTGATCTGTGAAAGCAGTGATAAGAACCCGTTTACGGCCAGTCAGCTTGTGTGTGAGTGAACATATTTACCTGAGGGTAAGAGAGATAATTTTATTTGCATAGTTTGTTAAATATTTGACCTGTAATTAAAAGTCTATGTGTTCCGTATCAATTCGAAAGTGAAAACTGCCGGCGGGATGTGTTATGTCATGCCGACCTAAGTAGGAATGTGCAGGTTTGTTCGAATTGAAAAAAATGTATCTAATGTTTGAAAATATGGTACAATTACGACCAGTAAGTGTTAGTATCGGTTTAATTTTGTATTTCTTCTGGAGTGACACACTGTTCATAGATCATGTAATAAACATATAGGGAAGGTTAAAATGAAGTAAGCAAGAGGTCACATGCTGTATTTATTTGACATGCTTATGGTATGGAAGCCAAACATGGACGAGAGACCCAAACAGTGAATAAACACAAGAAAAAAAATGATTTCATGAAACTGATGGTAGACAACGGAATTCAAGGTCTTGTGCAACTTGTTAGCACACATATCTGAACATAGTAAGTTTTAATATTGTTTCGGGGTGAATTGATTGAGGCAGACTTATACATGGGATGGGTTGTCCTTCTATTACAGGTGATATTACGAATTTACATCGTGGCTGCATGCTATTGAAAAGAGGGACGTGTGGAAGTTGAGCGCTTCTCAGACACTTGAAGCTAGACACCATCGTCTCAGCCAGGATTCACACAGTTGGTGATCCTGACTACTAGTGGAAGAACAGCAGTAGCATCAGTCTTAAGATAAGTCCTTTATAAGGCAATTGGTGGTTCATCCAAAACTGGTTCACCCAAATAAACTTAGAAACAACTATGGTATGATGACATTAGTAGAACTTACAGTGTAGGACTAGAACAGTAGTAATATTTGCAACAAGAACTGAGTGTGCAGACATTCCAGTGACCCTTTACAGAAATGAAGAGATTTGTTTTCCAAATTATTTATTTGATTCTGTAATAAACATTTTCTTCAGTTTGAAAGTCCTGACAAAAAGACTGATGTTCAGGACCATTAAATTGTAAATATAAATTGAATACAGCCTTTCTTAAATAATTTTCATTAAAGTTGAAATTTCTGTTGCAATTAATCATTAAATATAAATAAATACATTCCCCTAGACCCGTAGCTAAATCAATTTGGGATAAGAAGAGGTAGCAGTAGGGACTCAGAGTACATTATCATCATCTTCTCTGAGAACTTGCATAGCTTGACCCCACTTTGATGTCCATACACCCTTGCTCTTTTCAGAGAACGGGGTATTACTTTTAAGACCAGTCTTTTATGTGGCACTATCCTGGTATCATCTGATAAACCTATTTGTCCAGGATAGCCTATACTCTTATTAACATCAAAACCTCTTATCACAGCTATGAATATTGGTCTAGCGTTCCCAGCAACACACAGCACAATGCTTTCATGTATAGTCATCTCTTTATTTTTGGTTGTGTCCAAGTCCTTATTTTTCCTGCCTAATTCATCTCCCTTTCTATAAATTTGACTTGCCTACTATTTCTTCTTATGGCTGTGGAGTTCAATCATATTACTGTGTGATTGACAGTTTTAAAAAAATGTATTATATTACCTAACCCATGTCTGCTTGAATCAATCAGTCAATACCTTTAGCTCACCTATGAGCATGAGCCTTCCACAGACATATGCCAAGTCCTCCTATTGTACTCCATCAACTCAAGGTCTTTACATGTCTTCCTCTTCATGTTCATGTCTGCAGTCTCCCTCTACGTTTTTTACTCTGGGGGTTCAAGAACAAGGACCGCCTGGTGATGCTACCAGTAGATTTCCTCAGAGTGTGTCATATCCATCGCCAGCGTCGTCTCATTTCTAGTTCCACTAGTTCTTGCTATAAGTTCCAAGTTCATGACATTGTCGCACCATTTCATTCCTTCTATTCTACACTAGCAACCCATCAAAGAAATTATGTAACTTCTATCTAGACTGTTGTTTATGTCTCCATGTTTCACAACCACAAAATAGGACTAGCTTGACCGATTACACATTCGTATTTTCATCAATGATGTTTTAATTATTTTGCGCATGTTTTGACATTTCAGCATGTCATTCTATTCTTCAACAATTTATTTCACATGATGAGGTTGCTAGATAGCCATATAATGAATCCCTTCATCATAATGCTCCAATTCTCATTTCTCGTTATTTATTACACAGATTTTGAATGCCTACATATATGTACTTCATCAATCATTTTCCAATTAGCGCCCCATAGATCAAGAATCAACCTATGCAGTTGGTTCCTCTTGCAGGAAGCCTGAACGTTCTAGCAGCAGGGGTTTTCGCAGTAAAATCTTTTACATGGTAATGCTGTCATCCCTCTGCACAACCTTATGTTAGTCACCTCTTACAACATACGATAATACACTTGAGATAAAAGTATTAGTATTATTTCTCGTACAGAGAGGAACCCATAATTTCGCGACAAACTCAGTGGTCCCTTGTGACACACCATTGACCTTACGTCCATAAATTATGTTGTGTTTCATTCCCAACCATACACATCCTTTTAAGTTGTTAAGCACAGTGCTTACTTTTTGTCTCTCTTATGTTAGAGAATACTTTTCAATGAATGTACACTACATGCTTACACTCTCTTTCCCCACCCCCGGTACCTCTGCTATAAATATGACTATTCTAGCCACTTACAAAATTACTACAACTACTGCTTGTGATAATGTGATCAAACATTCTGATATAATCTCTTATAATCAGGTTGGAAGTCTCAGCTTACAACTGAGTTATTTGCATTTTCCCGGATATTTTTGTCTCTCCTATATAAATTCTTTCCTTTCTTGGTTAAACCGCACACGTTTCTAATTATTGTGTGCATGAATGTGTGTGTGTCTTTCCTCCCCCCTCCCCCCAATCCCCATTCCAATGCAGTGTACAGTACAACGTTTTCACACAAACTTGAATTGTTTTCATCCGCCTACATATCTGCAAGTACAGTGTAAGTCATGGTCTCTTAACCTTTCTTGGTTAAACCGCTCAAGTTTCCCAATTATTGTGTGCATGAATGTGTGTGTACGTTTGTGTATCTTAGACGCATCCTGAAAAATGAAATCACCGGAAGTAATACATAATCGAGAAATGTGGACCAAAAGGAAGAAAGAACCAAATGAAGCGTAAATAAAAATAAAAAAAGGTGATGTATAGTTTTGTGTACCAAACGCTACTAACATTTTTAAAACTACAGTCCTGTAGGATATAAAATGGTACTCTCACATAAATAAAAAATATTTTAAACACACGCTTTTAATGCACTAAAAACCGAAAAATAATTTTTCAAGGAGTTTATAGCTTGCAGTGAAAAAATGTGACATCAAATTGACAAAAAGCGTGGGGCGCTGATCCTGCATGAAATTAACTTCTGCTGTATACTTCATTACACACTTATGGATAAAATATATGATAAACGCTTAAGTACCCCACACTTTTTGTCAATTTGATGTTACATTTTTTTGACTGCAAGCTATAAACTCCTTGAAAAATTATTTTTTGGGTTTTAAGTGCATTATAAGTGTGTTTAAAATTTTTTTTTTCCCTTCTTGTTAGTGTTAGAAAAAATTATGACATGCTAAAACATATACAATATTTTTACTTTTTGACTCCATAAAGAATCATATTGATGACGCTGTTTACAAAATTGGGTACAAGATCACATATCTTGGTGACGTTGCATACAAGTCGTACACAAAATTGTGAAGATCACATAACTTGGTGACGTTGCTTACAAAATAGTGAACTCCGTAATGAACGAAAAGAAATACTATGAAATTTGAGCTCCTTTCAAATTTTTATTATTATTATTTTTAATGTTATTCATTTTATTATGTTTACTACTGATTATTGTATTGTCATCGGGAATACACAACTATGCCAAGTTTCAGAGCTATTGCTCATCTGGAAGTGATTGAAAAATCGATTGCAAGATTTGAAGGTGACATACACGGTAAGTTAAAGAAAAGCGTGTAAAAAAAGGACATTGAGGCAACGAAGATGACCTGAAAAGGTCTAACTTGGAATGCGGTGAAGAAAATGACATGAATTGAGCAAGAGTTCCCAATCGATAGGTAATGAGGCACGTCCGGAAATGCTGACTGTACGTACAGTACCAATAATCATTACGTGTCGTGTCGCGATCGCGAACATTTGGTCAGGTCTGTCACCATTCTGAAACATAAAAGGTCAACAACAACCAAATTTAGGACATCTTTCAGAACACTTCAGGAATGTTGCAGTGGCCTGTGCTCGATCACGAATCAAAGACAACGTTAACCTTTACCCATACTCACAGCTTCATGACGACACACGGCTGTTGTTGTTGTTATTCAAATGAAAGTTTGATTACTATTATCGACACGCTGTGGATACACGTTTTAACAATATGAAGTACCTGGTAGAGTACTCCGAGGTCGATACCGGTGTCGCCTTCGGGGTAATCGATTATTTGATACTAAAATTACTGCGGCTTCTACAATGATTGGGGAGGCAGATCATTACCGTATCCAAGCCAAATTGCTTGATATATCGCGTGTCTGTTACATGTTCTGACAGCGACACTGCGGAAACCGCTGCTTTTTTCAAGCGAACAATGAACGCAGCGTACATGAGGTCAAATACTCCTTTTAGTTGTTGTTGAGCGATATTTTACAATGCGCAGAGTTTAAATCTGAGCTGAGATAGCTACGTCTTTCAACCTGAAACATCCCTTTCGGCAATAATTTTTGTCAGGTTTGCTTAACTGGGCCGATGGTTGTTTCCAACCTTCCTTCATGGCAGTATGTGTATGAGCTTAATCTGGCCGCTCTCTCTATGAACTGTTTAGCTTGCCTGAATCTTCAAATAAATAAAGGTAATTAACAGGTACTCGTTGGACATAAAGGATGACACTAGACAACAGACAAAACATATAAGTGATAGGCTTACCGGGAATCGAACCTAGGACTAACCACGCGGTGCCAACGTCTTGCTGTGACAGTAAATCGTGAAAGGACTCTCAGCCAATTTTGCACCCCGAAAAAAGTGCATCATTGGCTTAGGTCATTCTCATGACACTCACACAACTATGGTATATAGGACCCGTGGACGACTTAGACAGTTTAAAGACGCAATCACTAATATAACTTTCCTATCAGCAAGTATAGACCAAATAAAGGCCGAAATACTTGTGTCCAGTAATGTGTAGTGAAAGACGAATAACACAGAATAGACGGGTAGGTTAAAGTCACGGATGGGTGAACTCTTAAATAAATAATGGAGGAAACCTTGAGTCATATGAACAGTAAATAAATTAGTAAATAAATAAATAAAGGTAATTAACAGGTACTCGTTGGACATAAAGGATAACACCAGACAACAGACAAAACATATAAGTGATAGGCTTACCGGGAATCGAACCTAGGACCAACCTTTTTTGGGGTGAAAATTGGCTGAGAGTCCTTTCACGATTTACTGTCACAGCAAGGCGATGACGCCGCGTGGTTGGTCCTAGGTTCGATTCCCGGTAACACTATCACTTATATGTTTTGTCTGTTGTCTAGTGTTATCCTTTATGTCCAACGAGTACCTGTTAATTACCTTTATTTATTGATTTACTGAATCTTCAAGGAGCTCAAACAGATAAAACAGAAGCACACTTACAATTCATCTCCAGAAGACTGTGTGAAAATCTTCAGACTTCTTCGTTGATCATCTCACAAAACCACATCTATGTCTCTCATAATGTTAGTGGGCTTTTCTCAGGTTTCTCTCTTGGTCATACAGTTAATCCTGTTGTGGGTTGATAGAGACCGTGCTCTCAAGCTGCTCCTCTCATGGATCTGATATTATTAGAGGACATATTCTACTGTTGCTAATCTTCCGGACATGGACGCGTATCTGTCTTTCCGATGTAAAATTTGTTGAACGCCATGGTATCTGAGTCTGCAATGGACGGATGTTCAGTGTGAAAATGATCACTTATCTCTTCTAGGAAAAAGCAGGGTGGTTCTGTTATTTCTGACTCTGGTTTTTCTCAGGGCCATTTTTCTTCTTAACCATTTTTTAAAATTGTTTTTTATCTCTTCATATGTTGTCATGTTCTCAGTGTGAATTTTGAGTCCACCTACTTTGACAAGCCTATCTGCCTTATCGTGTCCAATGTTCAGCTGGCCACCGGGAAATGCTGACGGACATATCATAGTTTAAATTTTGAACAAGCTCAATATCAGACAAACAGACACGTGTCAATGTTGGGGAGAAGTTTGGTGAAATGTATACTAAAACTAGTTCTCCATAAATGTCGGTTCCACGATAGTAAAAAAACTGGCAGCATATTCATCACCGACTACCCCAGAGGAAGAGAATAGAAGCCTAGGACAAGCAAGCAATTTTCTGACAGAGATATGAGTCATCATCATCTTTGTCCTTTGTGATCCCTGTCACAGATGGAAATAGTGCAGCAGTAATCATCCACTTTTACCCCTCCCCATCTAGTTTATATTTTTTGCTACATGAACGAAGGATTCACCAGTGCAATTAACACGTGAGCCATCTGGCAATTAAGCCCTATGTGAAACAGAGAGCGAAGCGCGGAGCATGGCGTAATAAATTCTTTGATCAGGGGAACACACGATATTCAGACTGAGACGGACCTTGGATTGTAAAACTTTCAAGGGAAGTAATTGCGTAGCTGATATTCGGCAAGGCGGAGATGATGAAAGTCAAGCCAGAGAGGCAGAGGCGGAAGAGGTGGTAAAATTACCTTTGATTCAAGAATCGAACGGCAAATTGGCTCGGGTCTGGCAGTAGGTGTGACTTTCGCATTTAAGAACGATAGAACGAAATTTATCAATATATACCATGTCTCTCCGATAGCCATGATCAGTTGCCCAGAAATCTATCTGAATTCACTAGCTCCGTTATCTTAAGATTTCTCGTACAGAGTGAAAATTATTAGATTTTCGTGGAGTGTTTAATTTTTCTTATTGCGGTAATTTATATACTAGCTTTAAAGTGATTTAGTGTGTTTAAAGTTTTCATTATATTTCACTGAGATTTTCTGTGCTAATTAAATAACTTATAGCTAAATTTTCCAGTCGTAAAGTAAATTTAATTACTCGCTATTTCCCAGTAAGAGATGTTTTAAATTGACTAGTACATACATTAAATAACTGTCTACTGACGTCATATATTATTTACTTCTATCCATTTTATGTAATTTTATAAATGACTAGTGTTCATATCACGAGTTAAAAGAACGATAGGATAAGCTAGACACGTGTGTTTTAAATCTAATTTATAACAGAGTGGCGAAGAGGTCCTATTTTAACACGTGTTAGATATGATATTGATAATTTGGTTAAATGTTTATATTCTCTTTTATATAGGCTGGTCAAAACCTGAGTACTAGCGGCTTTTCTTATGGCCATATGAACTTATGATCATACGAACTTATAATATTATAAGCATCTAGGGATATTTAATATTGATGAGCTTCTTTCCAACCAACTGAAGGCATAGATAACTTATTGTATCCAGGACAAATTAAAACACCGACTCTAGCGACTCCTGTGAAATTTGCAGTCAGCAATTTCAGAGAGTCTGGGGCTGGATTTGGCAAAACTAAAATTTGACACTTAATAGTATTATTACTTGTTAGTGTATTTCCTTGGAATGCCTGCGACAGCTACTGGGGTAAGCATAGTCTGAAAGTGGCCACTGTGTGTATGTGAATTGAATGAACAGAGAAAGAAACTTATGTCTTTTTGTTAACATCATATACTTATATGGTTTCTTCTTTCTTTTTTTTATCTCAATAATCTGATTAGTCACGGGATAGATTACATTAGAACCTATTCTTTTCCCATACTGACTATTTCATAACTTATTGTTACCTTTTTGATCTTTTGGGTAAATTAACCTCTGTTGGGATCGTCCTTTCTTTTCCTTTACCAGAGGGGAGAACCTATTTGATTAATTTTCATTTTGTCTGTAAACCATGATCTCTTGATGCATATGATTTATGTTGTGATTTTCTATTGATAATAAACTTTATTAAACCTTTAATTATCGTGTCGGTCAACCCCTATCCATTATATGTTATCCATAGTTTGTTTTCACGTTCGTGCGTATTTGTCACAGAATTGTGTGCATGTGAGTGCAGTGTAACTTGTATTTTCGTACAAGGAGAGAAAGCGCGTCTGATTTAAATATGTCGTCCAGATAGGCTGGATTAGATAAATTATTCTATCCAGAGACTGTCCTTTCTCTTACACGATCACCCTCGTGATAAAAACTATATCTTACCCCCTTACTTTCACATTGTCATCACTATCACCTCTGCTCAGACAGGGCTAGCTATAAACATCTATACCTATCTGATAGTTCATCCACGACAATCCCTACGGAGCATGGCGCCATTATTGCAGCTGGTCTCATTGCAGGAAGCCTCCACCAAGCAGTCATTTGTGTTTGCAGTTGTGAAATCTGTGGTACTTTGTTGTATATGATGAGGTTCCCAACCCCATGCAAATGCCAATCGCCCTGTACGGCATGCCTGGGAATTCACTAGTCCTACTCTTTCTTTGTATCTTCAGAGACCCCCGGGAACTACACCACATATATGACAAGATGGGGGTTATATAAGTATTCAAACACGAAAAAGGGGGGGGGGGGAGGGAGAGACAGAGACAAAGCCCTAGGCACAAAGAAGAAGAAGAAGAAGAAGAAGAAGAAGAAGAAGAAGAAGAAGAAGAAGAAGAAGAAGAAGAAGAAGAAGAAGAAGAAAGAATAGAAACAATTTACAAACAACCAAGACACGTTGGGATGACTGTGAGGATAAGGGAATGTCAGCGGGCAATGTACTCGTAGTTCTTTCAAATACGTAGTTTCCATCTACAACGTAAAAGAACGTCACATTCCTGAAAGCCTTGCCAACATTCTGATGTTCCTTTATTTTAAGCACGTTCACAATTTCAAAAGCGAAAAGTGAGACTAGTTTAACTTTGTCCGTCCGTAGCCAGAAACAATTCAATAGCTACAGGATCGGCATCTGATCAACTTTTCTGGTTGCGGAATCCCCAAGGTAAGATAGGTAGAGGGAGACAACAGAATACAGGTAGAAGAGAACTGGAGACAGGCACAAAGTGGATGAAGGACACACAGAAAGACTCTGAGCTGATGGCACAGGATAGGAAGAACTGGCATATGTTTGATGAAGGTTAATACTCCTTGGGTAGTTGAAGCGGATGATCTTGATGAAAACCGTACCAATTTCACATCTGATCTAAGTCGGAACACAATTAAGTACACTGTACTTTTAGTTCGACGCCTTCAACATAGAGGACATTTTTTTGTGTGTGTTCGACCACTAGTCTATTTCTTTTCTCAGTTTAAAGGATAAGGTGGTCATTTAACAAATACTGCCGTAGGGGAGCGAAGTGTTAGAGACTACACTAATATTAGGTCTCAGCTTTATGAGGTGGGGTGACTATTCTCTTCCTAAATCAAGTGCAAAGTCTAGTACCCATTTGTACAGCTGATTAGTCTGAAGCGTGAGGTAACCTAGTTTTCAAACCCAGTTCCGTTGCGTCGCGAAGCACGCGCTCTAACCACTGAGCTCTAATGTCAGGTTACGCGAGTTAGTTTAGGAAGTCACAAGATGTAATGCAACATGGAAACAATATCACCTGCTTTTAGGACGTTTGCTGTCTGTCGACAACCAATCAAGCTGTACAGTACTGCCTTTCACAGTCTGTCACATGAATTATGACAACAAATCAACAAAGCGAACTCGTACATATTTCTCCTTATTTCAAAACACCGTCTCCAATACCTCTAGAGTGGATCCCTTGGAACAATTCTGAGAAGCAAATAAATTACTGTGCTCTGCTAAATATGTCATATCACACGACTGGGGGGGGGGGGGGGGGTTGGGCATTCGGATTTCAACCTGATCATTTCAAACAACTGATTACATAAACCATCACACAGCAAGAAGACATGAAACGTTTCTACCTACAAGGGAACCAGCCTCAATAAGCGTCACCAAATGGGACAAGTAAGCCAGTCATGTTTAGTACCTTTCAGCTCTTCATAGAGAACAGGTCTTAAACACATGCCACATGCCAAGCTCTCCTGTCTTGAGCCATTCGTTAAATCTCTATGTCTTTTTATCGCTTTCATTTCTGGCTTCAGTTCTTTTCTCCGTGTATGTGCTTTTTTTCCCCTTCCTCTAATTCTCTTATTGTGGAAATTCCAGAATAAGGAACAAGTGTAATGTGTCGTCTATCGGAAGTCAGCGTCCTCTCACCTGCTGTTCCACTGATAATTATTTGATTGTTCCCATCAGTTGCACATTCATGATCTTGTCATTCAATTTCAATCCTAAAATCCTGTGCTAGTACCCTAGTATGTTTCGTACATCTCCATGTTGCAGTGACTTACAATAGAACTGACATGACATTTGTGTTGGCGATTCTTATTTTTGTGTTAGACTTCATTTCTTCTTATATCCATATGTTTTTCAATACAATGAAAGCTTCTATGGCCTTTTATATTACAGTATTATTCTGTCATCACTGTTTGTTCCTCAAACTCTGTCTATGTTGCTGCCAGGATATATGGATCACTCCACACCTTGCAGGAATGTATCTTCCAGGGAAGTCTGGTTATCGTCAGCTGTAATCATTCTCATCATTTTTGTCTTTTCTCCGTATATTTTCAAAATGCACACTAAGAATATCATATTATTATTCTTCTCTTTCGACCGAGGTTTTGAAGTGAAGCCGTGTTATCATTCTCAAACTCAGACTCCTTCTATTCAATGCGGTCAACACACCTACAACACACATACAACACACGCTACAATAAGCGTGAATCTTTATTATCCTTTCCCTTTTTTCGCCCCGTAAAGGAAAGGGGGGGGGGGGGAAGAGAGAACATGAAGTCACGACTGTAGCTGCAAGAAACCTTCACCAAAGCATTCATGCGCTCTCTTTAACTGATAGTCCCTGTCACAATTTGTTTGACATATGAAGACTACCAGACCCACACACAGCCTCACATTAATGGCCTCTTACGACAGCCCGAGCAAGCAGTAATACTATTCTATCTTGATATCGTCAGAGAACCATCTAGTAATTAGACGCGTATGTCGACTACAGGGTGATTGACAAGTCACTACTTCCTATTTTTAAATTGTCACATCTTCAAACTGCCATCAATGGTACCTATACCTTGTAGCGGTATGGCAGCTTGCGTACCCTGATAATCCTCAGAGCTATGCCAGTGGGAGTTTTACTCCTGGTAGGTTCAACCAAGCGTTACTGGTCTGTGTGGGTAGGGGTCAGACAAAAGCTGGTACCCTGGTCCTCCAGGTTGGGGGTTTTAGCACAGGGCTGACACCCCTGTCTGTGTAAAAAAACAATGAAGTTACGGAAACAATAATAAATGAACAAACTTTGCTGCGGGATGGACATTCGGAGTCTGTGGCTCGTATGACTGTCAGTGGTGAAAGCCGAAAGGAAGCCACTGACATGAAAATGGATGTCCTGACCGCAAAACAGGATACAAGAATAGGTTTTTGGAATGTCAGGACAATGTACGAGACAGGTAAACTAAGACAGGTCACGGCAGAAATGAGAAACTATAGGTTACACATTCTAGGGATAAGCGAGAGCAGATGGACAGGGGCAGGAAAAGTTAAAACAGCAACAGGAGAAACAGTACTTTACTCTGGAAGAGAGGATGGACAACACAATGAAGGCGTAGCCATTATTCTACAGAAAGGAATAGAAAGGACATTACTGGAATGGAAACCCATCAACAACAGACTGATAAGATTAAGATTGAGAGGGAGATTCATCAACACTACAATAACACAATGCTACGCACCAACGAATGATAGCGATGAGGAGGTCAAGGATGAATTCTATCAACAACTGCAGAAAGAAATGGAAGACACACCTAGATATGATCTTGTTATAGTAATGGGAGACCTCAATGCGAAAGTTGGTACACACAATACATATAATGAAAGAACAATGGGGAAATGCGGCAGCGGAACAGCAAACGAAAATGGGGATAAACTAATAAGTTTCTGTAGCATTAATAACCTGGTCATTGGAAGAACACTCTTCCCACATAAAGAAATTCACAAATTAACATGGGAATCACCAAATGGTCGGGACAGAAACCAGATAGACCACATCATGGTTAACGGTAGATGGAGACATGCATCACAAGATGTGAAGGTAAGAAGAGGTGCAGATGTGGGAAGTGATCACCATTTAGTAGTAGCAAAACTGAAAGTGAAACTAAGAAGGGCTGCACCAACTGTAACTACACAGAAAAGGTTTGACATCAGCAAATTGAAGGACTCCCTTACCAGAAAAGCTTTTACGGCCGACATAAAGAAACGATATCAATTTGCCAAAAGTCAGGAAAAGACATTGACTGATGATATAGACCAGAATTTCAACACCATTTCAACAATATACAAAGAAAGCAGCAAATCATGCTTGGGATTCCAGGAAAGGAAGAAGCAAGACTGGATAACACCAGAAACTTTAAACACCATAACGATGAGAAAGGAAATGAAAAGAAAGAAAACAGAAGCGAAGTCCCCCAGGTTAAAGCAACTATATAGCGAACAGTACAGTCAGCTGGACAAGGAAGTTAAACGCCAAACCCGAGCCAACAAAAGGAATTTCCTAGACGATCTTGCAAGGCAGGCAGAGGAGGCAGCACTGAGAAATGAACAAAGCACAGTATACAAAATAACTACATTCATCAGCGGAAAACGAGGTGCAAACAATATTACATTAGTAAGAGATAAGCAAGGTAATCTCATCACGACAGCAGAGGGACAAGAAACAAGATGGGCAGAGCACTTCAGAGAAACTCTGAACAAGGAACCACCAGAGACACAATTGAATGTTCCTGAGGCTGAAAACGATCTAGATGTGAATACAGACATTCCACGAAAAGAAGAAATCATCACAGCAATCAAAGGGTTAAAGAACGGCAAAGCTCCGGGCCATGATAACTTAAATGCAGAGCTATTTAAGACAGACCCTGAGCTAGCAGCAGAACTATTAGAACCACTATTTGCACAAGTCTGGAAAACGGGGACAACACCATCAGAGTGGAACAAAGGAATAATTGTCAAATTGCCCAAGAAGGGAGATCTTGCAGACTGCAATAATTGGAGAGGAATCACTCTTCTCTCAGTTCCCAGCAAAATACTAGGCAGGATAATTATACAGAGAATTTCAAAGGTGTAAAGTATCAGTCTGTCTGCTCTGTAAAGTTGCTTTCACACACACTGGATGCTCTGTAAGGAAGAGTGGTGTGTTGTTGAGATCAGGCATGCTCCAGTCTACCCAGCTGTAAATGGGTAACTCACCCTAGTCCTGAGTTAGGGAAGGCAAAGGCTCCAGGGGAAGCAGGCCCTAAACTTGGTCACTTCAACCGACGCAGGATGGTGTATGTATGAAGTAGAAATGTAGAGTGTGATTGACGCGAATGGTGTACTGTTCGTGTGCTGACCAATATAACCACTCATACACTTGTGTCTACAAGGCACCAATGCAGACTGCTGGAATCTTAGTTTACTCAATTTATTCAGACGTACACACTGGGACATACGAGTACATCATGGTATGTTGACATATCAATTTGTAGGTATACATAGCAGATCTGAAGTCATGACACATTCAGAAATAATGGGCAGTACATCAAAAGTTCAATGTCATGATACATTATGGCCACATCCCCCTATCTGACTAAACGCGTCAGTGAAGGGCGGATCGATAAATAACCAAAGTTACTTGACGTCCATAGTTTGTAGTATATATTATGAAACCACGAAGGGGGTTTCTAGCAAGATTGAGATCTCCCTGTCACTGTCCGATAATAGGATAAATAATCTGTTCTCTTGGCAGTGATCAAAACATATGCTGACCGAAATCCAACATGGCTGCCTCCCTGAGTTGTCGTTCACTCATTCATAGGAAGGAGAATATAAGCCAGAGTTAATTTATAATGGGTATATAAAGGATTTCATAAATGTTTTCCATACAGCTCTACGGTGATCAAGTTAATTCACGTAGCCATAACCGCTGCAGGAAAATCTGTCATCTTCGTCGATACAAAACACGACACTAGCATAGCGAAGCACAAAAGTCAAGCTAGGCCTAACCGACGAGAGATCATCAAAATAGGAGCTGGGTTTACCTGGAGTCCGAATCATCTATATACTGACATAAGGAGAGTCTCTAACACAAACTATCGTAGAGACACCATCTCCTTCAGAAGAAACCACTTCGTAAGACATTTTTTTCTGACGAAAGGACCAGCTCTAGAAAAACGTACCCCACCATTTGTAAGCAGTACATCGGAACTCATCACGACTTGTCAAGACAACTCATACTTCCGCTAGACCGGAATACAAGAATCTAGTCCCTCCTACCAATCCAAAATATACAATATAGGACTGATTCTACTTGTACTAATAATATGTAATACATATGAATTCAGGCCATAAACACAATAAGCAAATTAATATATTTTCTGGCCCTAAAAAATAAGTACAAACGCAAGCGCAATATCCTTGCGCTGGATCAATATCCAGAACGATTACTCCTATAATCAAAAGTGTGAATCAAACATGGATTATCTCGCTTTTACCATAAACAGCATTTTCATACACAAATAAATGAATGTCTATATTTTTCCCATATTAAATAGCCATATCGATTTTTGTAAAATGTGCGTCAAAATATGCACGCAACAAAAGGCAGTAGATCACAAACTGAGGAAAGAACAAGCAGGATTTAGAAAGAACAGGAGATGTGTAGATCATATATTCACTCTCAGGAACATTATAGAGCAGTGCTCATAATGGCAAAGACAGCTTTACATTAATTTCGTTGATTTTGAAAAGGCTTTTGACAGCATACATAGGGACAGTTTATGGAAAATACTGAGGGCTTATGGAATTCCAAGCTGCATAGTGTCAATCATAAAAAGCCTCTATGCAAACTTTACGTGCAGTGTTGGGCAGAGCAACCTAACCTTTGAGGTGAAGACAGGAGTACGACAGGGATGCCCCTTATCAACCACTCTATTTTTAACAGTCATAGACTGGGTGATGCGCCAGACAACAGAGGGCAGTCCAAGAGGAATAAGATGGACAACATTTTCTACATTGGAAGATCTGGAATATGCAGATGACATTGCACTACTAGCACATTCACATCAACACATCCAGGAAAAAAACGGATAGACTTAATAAGTTTAGCCAGCAGGTGGGCTTGAACATCAATTTAAAGAAGTCAGAGGTCATGACGCTCAATGTGAGCAACCCTGAGCCCATATCAGTAAGGAATAAGCAATTGGTACCGACAGATACCTTCACATACCTAGGAAGCATAGTAACACCAGACGGCGGGGCAGGCAAAGACATCAACATCAGAATGAATAAGGCAAGAACAGCCTTCTTTAGCCTAAACAACATCAGGAAATCCTCCCAATAGAGCAGAAGCACAAAATTAAGATTATATCATAGCTGTGTGCTTTCTGTGCTTCTCTATGGTGCGGAATGCTGGAGAGTTACAGAGAAGGAAATGTCGAAATTGTCCTCTTTTCACACAACATGCCTAAGAAAAATTCACCGAATCTTTTGGCCGAATACCATCACTAACCAAGATCTGCTTACTCGTAGCAAGCAAGAGGACATGCACACCATCATAGCTGGCAGACGCTGGAACTGGGTTGGTCATGTCCTCAGAAGAGACCCCGATGCCATCACAAGAACAGCTATGCTTTGGACCCCTGAAGGAAAACGAAAAAGAGGCCGACCAAAAACAACCTGGCGGAGGACTGTGGAGGCTGAGATGCAAAGAATGAACCAGAGTTGGGGCACTGTACGAAGGATGGCCACCGACCGAGCAAAGTGGAATCAATTTGTTGTTGCCCTACAAGACGCCACTAGGCGTGATGGCCACTGACTGCTTTGACGGTCGGCGGCTAAGGATCAAAGAAGAAAAGAAAACATCTTCAAACTTATTCAACTAATTTTTTTGAAAGAGTCACTACTTCCTATTTTTTAACTGTTATATCTTCACCCTTATCCAACTAATTTTTTTGAAAGAATCACTACTTCCTATTTTTAAACTGTCATATCTTCACCCTTATCCAACTAATTTACATGAAACAACCCATCAAAATGAAGAGAATATTTTGTTGCACAAAACGCTATATCACATTCACGTTACAGCTCAGCGTAAGATCTGTCCTGTTCCACAAATAACCTCTGTCTCTTGTAACGTCAGTGTACCGGTCATTAAAAAGTTTATTTTGTTTTGTTTCTGGGACAAACAACTCAAACTTATTAGTCAAATGGCAATTATTGCTCCTAGTTTTG
This sequence comes from Oreohelix idahoensis, assembly GCA_024509875.1. NCBI lineage: Eukaryota > Metazoa > Mollusca > Gastropoda > Stylommatophora > Oreohelicidae > Oreohelix > Oreohelix idahoensis. The sequence goes on from JAMPIV010000220.1 coordinate 32,621, forward strand.
ACCTTTGTGTCATAAATATCCAATAAACACAAGTGAAGATAAACAAACTTTAATACAAGGAGTGACTTTTATAATCACTCTTTACACCATTTACGTGAGTTTTTAATTGCTCTAAACTCTCATTAATGTGGTTGTAGCGGTCAGTTTGCTGAGCCTCTCCATGTAAAAGTGCCTGGTTAAAAACTGGGGACATTATTTTGTATTTCCTAGTCTAAGGGCATTAATCCAGGTTTTTGTTGGGATGATTGTTGACAGGGTAGTGATCTCACTTGTCTGTTATGTCTGTGGTCTGTTTTGAAAACCGATGTTAGTTTTGCCTGATATGGTTTCAAACCGTCTACTTTGAGCGATGCTCAAAAGGTTGCGTCTCAGTGCGCATGCGTGACCTGTGGCGCGATTTTGTAGAAGCCATTACCGACTAGAGTATCGGGCGGTGTTTAAGAGAGTCAAGATGTCTCTTGATAAAGTCCTCTGTGGTTCGACAAGATGTCGTTTATTATTTACTGTGTATTCTTAGCGCCTTGGAGGCGATGTGAGTGTGGTTATATTTATTCTGAAGGGACAGAAGGTAATTGACTCTTTGAACTGTTCCCTTATTGATAGAATCTTCATGACTCGTATTATCGATAGTTTATGATTCTTTCCCTGAGCGGGAAAACGTACCACCTACGTATCCTTGAAAGGAAGCTCTCTATGTATTCTGATTATGCACTAGGCTGGTGCATGCCCGAAGTATATATATATATATATATATATATATATATATATATATATATATATATATATATATATATATATATATATATATATATATATATATATATATATATATATATATATATATATATATATATTGTTCTGTATCCCGCATGGCGGCGATACTAATTATACAAGGTGGGATTCCCCTTGTTTGAAGAAGAATCACCCGGAGGCCATTTGAACCGTAAGTCCGCCATTTTGCACAGCCGGTCGGAGTCATCTAATGTCTGACTTACTAATGTCAGAGTGGAGTTTGTTTAAACTCACATATGGGATATATCTTCCCTGAAGCTGATGATTGAGAACATTGTACGAGATCAGCTTTACTAAATTCATGCATAGCTGGATGATGACTGTATTAATATATCATGACCTGTTCAATGACTGTTGATATTAATGTCGGCATACCTGCCGCTTGTGGCGTAAATAAAGTCCTGTAAACGTCAGAGATGTTCCACCACTCTATGAATTGCTACATGTCTAGATATAGAGTGTGCCGTCCATTCTGATGCCTACTTTATACTTCCACGAACTTTCAACACGCATTCGCAAAACAAAACATTGAGATTCACCCAAGACAACACATTAAGACAAGCTACACGAATGCCAGCATTGTTGCGGCCAACCAAGGACTGTACCGCTCATGTCAGCCTGTATTGAGCTGATCCATATTTATACTGCTACTGGTCATTCGTGTACATTTTACATTTAATATTAACATTGGCCAAGCTGTACCTTCGCTATTTATGTCACGCTTCAACGCATACAGCGACGGTCAGGACTGTTTACCTTGTCGAGCCTATGCACACTTAAGAGACGGCTCGTTCACATTACTACTGGCCTACAAACACACCTTAACATTTATAAAACTGGCATTAACATTTATCTTAAACACGAAGGTAAACTAGTTTTATAGATAGAGGTCCCGCCTCTTGAAAATAAAGTTGAGTATGAATAACAACAGCAAGACATAAAGTCCCGTGAATCGACGCCTTTTAGCGTTGATAGTTTTACCAGGACACGGAAGTCATAATGATCAACGTTCTCTGTCTAATTCCAGCGTAGCTAATGTTTCAGAACTCTTCATTTTCAGACTACCAATTCAACGCCAGATGTATTTCAGGATGCATAAAAGTGACATTTTCTGTGTGCTTGTTTCCTCCCACAGAATTACAATAGTATGCGACCAGGCATGCATGGTTTATCTGCGACCAAGATCGAACAACAGAACGTGTTTGGATGGAAAAGAATATTTGAACAGAGATGAGGGTAAAGACCAGCCGGGGATAGGGAAACGAACGAACGAAATCTGTATTTCATCAGGTTAAAGAAATAGGCATTAATGCATTTTTTTCCCTTACATTTCTGCCCGCAGTACTAGAATTCTCAAAGTGCTTTCAAATTAAAATATTCTTAACTTCAGTAATATGTAATTAATGTTAAACATTGCATTATTAAGTAGTTGAGCATACACGTATATTCACACACAAATACATAGAGGGGGAGGGAGAGGAGATAAGGGGGAGAGAGGAGTGAGAGAGAGAGAGAGTGAGAGGAGAGAGAGAGAGAGAGAGAGAGAGAGAGGAGAGAGAGAGAGAGAGAGAGAGAAGCACCCTACCTTGTAAAAAAAAACAACAACAATTTCTAGAGCCAGAAAACAAAATGTGAAACATAAAAGCAGGGACAACTTACAAAAAAAAAAAATTGACAGTTCAGTCCTTAGCTCGGTGGAAATTTTGCAAAACATCGAAGGAAAAATTTGAAGATTTTTAAAAAATTCAACTGAAAGACCAAAAAAAAAAAAATTTACACAAATGTAGACAGGTATTTCGCAACCTGAACCTAATTCCACCTTGATGTTCAGTTTAGTCTGGCTGGATCTGATTATCCAAAAACTGCCAGGTGAAGCTGCATATCTGGCAAGTGTCATTCATGAGGTGGAAGGTGAGTCGAAGAGAATGAGGAAACTGCTTAACTAGCTAAAATGTTGTTGTCTGCCTGCCTGCCTGCGTGGAAGATCAAACATCTACGTGCGTCAACTATATTATGTGCTGGACGGAAGAATTTGCTTAAACCGATTTAATAAAAATACCTGAGTGATTTCTCACGTCTTTACATTAAACCATTACTTGCAGCCGGCAACCCTGTACGTTGGATTGTGTTAATGATTTTTCGTGTTTACCCTCGCCAACAAGTGGTTTCTATAGCAATTTGTTGTACATGAAGAGATTGCTGGTCACATGACCAACTGCCCCCAAAAAAAAAGGCTTTTATTTCATGCTTTGGTCATGAACCAGTTTGTTCCTCTCTTGTTTCTTATCTTGTATTTACTAGTTTGCAGAATTTACCGACGCTGCAACCTTTGAAACCACGGAAAATGATGTTAATGATATCGGGGACCGTGATTCTGTACTATGCAAAGTTAGGATTTCAGATAGGCTTTTATCTATGTCTACGTTCGGATTTGGATCTACGGTTAGATCGTAAAGGCAGGTGCTTCTTTAAACTGGTGGACTGTTCACCCTAAGTGAGAATGAAATTATTTTGAGGTAAATGAAACTAGAGGGTTTGAATGACTTTATGTCGTAATGAATGTGAACCGCACTGTGACTTTTAGCTAAGCGATCCGCCTCTGTCTTATTCTCGATTTTGTCTGCTCCATTTTTTCTTTGCAAATATTTTTTCTATCATGCCTTTATTTTCTGGTGTTAGTCATGTCACTCTTACGTTGGACAGGCCTAAATTCCAACGCTGGCTCGTATGCATCGGAAACTAGCAAAAAAGTCTTTTATTTCTTTCTTGGTGGGTGGGCGGCCGAGTTCCTTGAGTCTTTTGATGCAGAGGAGAAGATGGAATATAGGAAAGGCGACCTTCGCACTGTTCATGTGACCAAAGCGCATCTAGAACCGCGAACTCTAGTCGTGTAGATGATAGACATGGTGTCGCTACAGCTTACGCAAAAAACCATGCTTTATCACAAGACGCCGGGGAGACAACTTTGCTGAGCTCTTACGTTGCTCCAAATTGCCACGTGCCCCTCCCACACCTGATAACCACGCAGCCCACACCTGCAGGGGTGACAGTCTTTATCTACTATATTTGTAGGTGTCTCTAAAACACTTTCATTGCCACTGTACCATATAGTGTATGTCAGAGCCAATGATATTGCGTTAGAAAATATTATTTTTATTCGGTTAATTGGCTTGTTCTTCTATCACTTACTTCTTGCATTAGCCATATCGAAGCCTCATAGGTTTTAACTCCACTTAAATATATAGAATAGAGATCTCTTGTTACTTTGTTTAATCTTATTATATTTATATTATATATATATATTATATATATATATATATTATATATATTTAAACTACTACCTGCATACGTATAGTATATTATTGTTGTATCATATAGTATTATATATATATTATATATATCTATATATTTATATATATGATTTTTTTTTTTTTTTTGGTTGCCTTTTTTTTTTTTTGGTTTTTTTTGTTGTTGTTGTTGTTGTTGCTGTAAGACCACCATTGTTTTTGTGAAAGGGAAACTCCGAATTTATCAAGTGCGTCACCTCCAAAAATAACTAAGGTGTTAATTTAAGAGTATTTTTCTTAAGACGGATGTTTGTAATCAGTCGGTGTATATTTACTATCTTAAAGTAAAATGTAAACTTTCATATGGGGTAAAAGATAACTACCTGTTGTTTTCGTATGGAGATGGTTATAAATCACATTAGTTAACGTGATTAATTTAAAAATTGGCGGGGATTTAATACGAGCTGCATATAATTATATAAACACCCATGGAGCATAGGAGTGGTTTTGCGAGAAAGGTGACTTACCTATCTGGTTTTTTTTCTAAGCTATATCACGAGAAACTGTGCAGTCAATACCTTAACTTGCTTGTGCCCTCTTACCTGCTGGTCCACCAGTTATACTTCTCGTTTCTGGGAACTAATTTCAAAAATATCCAAATCCATCTTGTCACAATGCATAAAACATTTTGTCATTTTTTATTTGCATTTCGACATGTATAATTTTGCTTATTGGATGTACAGTGGCATATAAGGCTGGAAAACCTCATCTCTGCAAATAAAGTGACCACGTGAAACCACCATCTGTATGTCGCTAGGTGATACTTCAGAGGAACCCAACATCAGAGGTTGCCGCAAGGACTCACAGAGTGCAGGGAGTGGATGATGATAATATGGTGTACATTTTATATACAAGCACTTTAAGTAAAAATGGGAAACAGGCCAAAGAAAAATGGGTTGCTGATCAATTGTGAGTCAATTATACGTGGCTAATAAAAGGTATCAGCAAGGCAGTTTTTGACACATTAGGAAAAAGATATCAAAACCCAACAGCCAAGGGTAATCTGTCATAGAAGATAGCACATTGGGGCTGGCTGTCAATGAAAAAAACAGCTGTAATGAGAAGGTGGACAGAATATTGTAAAGAATTATATAACTGTAAACTTGACACTGACTTAGGCATAGTAAACAACATTAAGTGCGAAAACAGAGAACTCGGAAATGCAGCAATACTACGGGAAGAAGTGGAAGAGGCTATATGTTCGATGAAAGGAGGGAAGTCACCGGGTGTGGATAATATACCAGCAGAGCTCTTGAAATATGGAGGACCAAGATATAGTAAAAATCTATGACAACAATTTGCCATGAAGATATGGAGTACAAAAAATGTGGCCAAAGAATGGGACGCAGTCATTAGTAAAACCGCTTCCCAAGAAAGGAAATCTAAAAATGTGCAAGAACTACAGAACCCATAGCCTATTAGTCATCCAAGTAACGGTGATCGTTACAGGCATTACTTTTGAAAACAGAATAATAAAAACCGAAATTCAGAAGAAGATTTCTATGTAAGTGGAATCAGGCTGGCTTTAGGACCAAAAAGAAAGTACCTTGCAGAACAAATTCCCAATATTTAGGATTACTGATCGAAAAACATCTCGCATAACATGAATTTATACCATTAACTTCATCGATTTCACAAAAGCCTTTCGATCGTAGTCTGGCATGGAAGGTTTATTGGAAAATAATGAGTAAAATTCAATTTTGGATACCAAACTTCATAGTTATTCATTGAAAGGCACTATATCAAGGGACGCAAGCCAGTGCCTGTTTTTGCAAGCATGACATTGGAGAATTTTTCAAAACAATGTAGGAGTTCGCCAGGGATGTATCCTGTCACCATGTGCTTCTTTTTAACATTTTATTAGACATATTTTGCAGGTGGCTCTCTTACGATTATAAATCAAACCATATCGATTGGGAGGCCGTCCTCTGTGTACTACGTTTTGCTGATGATTTTGATTTCTAATATGCTGGACAGAATCAGAACTTCAAGGACCTTACCTCCTAGACTGGAGAAAAAGTTAACAAGAAAACAGAAGTGTTAGACTTATGACTATAGAATTTAATATAGGAAAAAAAGCGAAGATATTGGTGAATAGCCTTAAGAAAACATGTTCCGACCACCACACCACCCCTCCCAACTACCCCCAATATCCAAACATTACGTTAAATGGGTAACGGTTAGAAGTAGTTAACACCTCCACTTGTATATTAATATGACATTGTACTCCCATCTATGCCCAGGGGGGGTTCAACTAGTACCAGTATAATTTATGTAGTGATTGAAGATCAAATAAAGAAATCAGTAGTATATCTTTTTAGCTCTTGAGATGGCCTCAGTATCCAGGTATGATCTAGTAACATAGTTTTTCTTGAAGATCAAATTATATCACTTGTATTATCTTATTAATTGTAATATGTGATGGACATCACTGCTATACGGAGCGAAGGATTCAGGCTTTCGAGCATTAATGTTATAGAAGAATTTTGCGCATTTGCTATAAAGAGCACAAAACAAATGTCTATGTTTGAGAGAAGATAAACACCTATGCAGGCCACCAAGAACCACTTTTGTCAATAGTGAAACGTCGAAAGCTTGCCTGGTTTGGGCATGTAACTCGTCATGACTCCCTTTCGAAAACGATCCTCCAGGGAACAGTCGAAGGTAAACGGAGAAGAGGAAGGCAAAGAAAATCCTGGGCTGATAACATCAAGAATGGGCAGGACACGGTTTCTCCACACTTGTACGCATTGCTGAGAATAGAGAGCAGTGGAGGACCCTGTCTGCTGATGCTTCCACCATGGCACCCCTACGACCCATGACGGGTTATGGGTTGAGATGAGATGATGACTTTAAGTAAATTTCATATATACATTACTTTGCAAAAAAATGGCAGTCATATTGGTTAGCTAAATATGCTGAAATCTAATTAAATATGCATGTGCAGCCAAAATTTTGGCACTCCACTTAATGTGAGCAAAACACTACCAAAAGTTAAAAAAAAATAAGCGGAGAAGTAAAGTCCCTTGATAATAGTGCTGACAGATAATTTCTAATGCTAGTTGAAGAAAATGGTTACAAAAAGTCCAAAGTGGTATGTTAATTTAAGCTTTGGAATGAAGGAAATCAAACATGTTCCAACATTCTAAAACCTTGAAACATTCTGAGCAGACTGTCTTACAGAGTTGTGAGGTATAAAATGAAAAGGCAGGCAATGGAAATCGAGCGAAAGGAAGGTAGTGGGAGGCCTAGAATTTTGGACACAAAGGGTCCATCGGGCATCTCGCCCAAATCGTTTCGGGCTCTGGGGCAATGAAGAGTGTTAGGAAACATACGGCAGCGCTGAATCGATTTGGGAAAACCCAGAGGTATCTAATGCTACTGTCAACCGGGAGCTACACAGGATTGAATTACACAAAAATGGCGGGGTAATTTCGTAACATTGCTAACAGAGACTCACATAACAGATGCGCTTGAAACTGGTGCTACGAACAAAAAAAATTTGTTTTCATGGGTGACACATGTGATTTTTCAGATGAATGTCATGTTTGGATCTTAATTCCTGCTTTCAAATAAATATTTTGGACGAAAGACTTGTAAACACTATCATTTTTAGCTATATATATATATTTATATATTATATATATATATATATATATATATATATGTCTGTATACATATTCCGATTGTTGTCTTGCGCTGTTCAAAAGCACTTTCGTGTGACTCACTGGGGTTGAAATAAACGCTTTGGGAGAGTTAAATTTCTGAGGAAAATGACGTGGTGGATGGAAGCGGAAGTCGCTTTATTACTATGTCAGGAGACTCAATACTTAGCACAGACATTTTTCTCCTTTCAGTTTGTGGTTCAAGGTGTCAGCAGTTGACGCTAAGCACCAACATGAAACGGGTCTTGAAGATGCTTGACAACCTTTGTAATTACCTCAGTCTTAATGCATGAGGCGTGTTACAGCCACCAGACTTGACTATTGCATAGCATTACAGTCCAAGGCACCTGTGAGAACCAATAGCAGCTGAAGCAGACGTCAATCGACCCCACACCAGAAGCTAAATACTATAACAGCGCAGCCAATGAACATTTAACAATTTTCCCTAATTTCCACTACAGCTTAAACCAGGGTCGGCAAACTACGGCACGCGTGCCAAGCGTGGCACGTGGAAACGATTTTCAATGGCACGCTGAGTGAATTAAAATACTGTACAGTAGATGATCTCATTTTAAAAAAAAATGAATTTTTAATTAAATAGAAGCATATAATTCTTTTAAAGCTTTTACCTGTTTTTACAACCCTTCAAAACGAAAGTTTTTAGACATTGGAGGTAAGAATGTGCGATCTGATGCAAACTAAAGGCCCGATCATACTATACTGCACGTAAGACTTCGTTTCTACGGACCGTTTCCGAGAACAAACATTCTTCAAAGAATTTCAAGGGGAGTGGTTATACTTTGCGGCACCCGCTAGTCTGGCGTCTACCTGCTACCGTAATTTGCAGGATGAGATTCTTGAAAAGAATCCCAAGTGAATTTTGTCGGGAAGCGGAGAAATAATATCATAATTACGCAATAGTGTCTGGCTAGCGCCTGGACGAGCGTATTTATTTCGTTTTCGCTCGCAGTTTTTGACTCCCAGTGTGAGTTTGGAGCAACAATGACTGACCTCGACGAAGTTATATTTCCGTCCTATCCTTCCCCTCTCTCCCGACCACCACCATCTCTACAGTTCTCTCGGCTGTCACATACTCATGCCCGTACAGTCCGTTGACCACAGCACAAAAGTTGGTGCTGTTATTAAGTAATACGGTGCCGTTAAAATGACTCAAAAAAAGACAAAAACATGATATACGCTCGTTTCAATACTTTTGGACAAACGAATATGAATTCATGCAACAAAAGGATCGTGCTGTTTGTGCTTTATGTTATGAAAGTGTCGTGTGCCGTACGTCCAGTGTACAAAGACACTATCAAACCAAACATCAGTCCATGTTTAAAAACTCTGAGGAGAAAAGTGAAGCCATAAAAATGGCTGTTTCTGGCTACAAAAAACAAAGTAGTATTTTTAGTCAAGTAATTGGAACCAAAAATAAAGCTACCGAATGTAGTTACAAAATTGCACAGTGTGTGGCTTCGAAGGGCAAACATTTCACAGATGGAAAATACATCAAGGAAACTTTTTTGATCAGTGCTGAAATTTTGTTTTGTGATTTACCAAATAAAGAAACAATACTGTCTCGGATTCGAGAAATACCGGCTTCTGCGAGATCAATCGAGAGGAGCATAACTGATATGGCTGAAAATGTAACGGTAAAACAAACAACCGGGTTACAACAAGCTGTTGTATTTAGTGTCGCTCTTGGCGAAAGTGTCGATGTGAATGACGTGGCGCGCCCAGATATAGTTGCGCGATATTGTGACAACGACCGTATTCATGAAGAATTGTGCTGCTTGATACCTTTTGATGGTACAGCCAAGGGAGAGAACATTATAACTGCATTTGTAAGCTATTTCCAAAATCAGAACATTAACATGAATAAAATATTCTGTGTTACTACTGATGCCGCACCTGCATTTGTCGGAAAGAACAAAGGATTTGTTAAACTTCTTGAGGATCGTATTGGACGTCAAGTATTGAGCTTTCATTGCATTATACACCAGGAGAGTTTGTGTGCGATGATTTCGTCACTATCCTTGAACTCTGTAATGGAAACTATTGTCAAGATAGTTAACTTCATAGTTTCTCGCTCTTCATTGACCCACAGGCAATTCAAGTCTCTTCTACAAGAAATGGAGAGCGCATATGCGGACCTCCCGCTGTACAGCAATGTTCGTTGGCTTAGTCGAGGTAATGTTTTGAATAGATTTGTATCATGTCTAGAAGCAATCAAGGTGTTTCTTGATGAAAAAGAACATTTCCCGGAATTGAATGACGAGGACTGGCTGTGCAAGCTGATGTTTCTAGCTGACATAATTACAAATCTGAATGAATTAAACTTGCGTTTACAAGGGCAGGGTCAAACAGTACTTGTTCTTTTTGAGCACTGGAAAGGATTTGCGTCAAAATTAGACATATTTTGCAGAGATATTACCACTAACACATACAAGTACTTTCCAAACGTAAAGGCTCATTCAAATCGATTTACTGTCAACAAAGATGAGCTTCAGAAGTACGTTGAAGCGCTCAAAGGAGAGTTTGCTAAACGAGGTCAAGACTTCAAAATTCACGGGCCCATGTTTTCTTACCTCATCAAGCCTGACTTAATTGATCATACTAACATCCCATTTGACCTATCTCTTTTTGAGTGTTTGGATGTTGACAATTTTGAAATGCAACACATCAAATTCAAGGCATCAGAGTTATGGACGATAACATTTGTAGAATTGCGAAAAACTCTTGAAGGAAGCCGCTTGGAAAAGTCAGCTGCCATCCTCAACTGCTGGACATCCCTGCCTGAGGCGTTCACCTGTTTGAAGAAAGTTGCATTTGCTCTACTTTGGCTTTTGGGTCAACTTATACATGTGAACAAGTTTTCTCACACATGAAAGCTGTTTTAAGTCCACAGAGAAGTCGCCTAACACCTGTGCATTCAGAAGCCTGTGTGAAGCTGAAATTGACAAAATACACACCTGATATTGAACAATTAGCCAAGGAGAAACAAGGACACGGGTCCCATTAATTGATTAATGACTCAGATCAATAATAATCAATGATTACTAATATTAAAATTTTAATAACGTGTTTTATGTTTGGTTTATTTAATTGTTTTGTTCTTCAAACTATTGGACTTTCTGTCTGTCTTAATAACTAAATATACATATGGCAATTTTATTATAACATTTCAAACTAATGTGTTCAGAACTTAAATTTTGCAAAACATAATATTTGTATTGATATTTGTTCCTATTTATATTAAAATATTGAATAATCTACAAAGAATAGAATAGTTATTTAATGTATCGGAAACATGTTAATACAAGATCATTTTTAAATTGTTTCAATAATTGTTGTATATAAAAATATGGTGGACTTAAGTTGGCACGCTGAGTGACTTTGCAACATTACTTCGGCACGACACTACTAAAAGTTTGCCGACCCCTGGCTTAAACCATCCGATGATGACAGATATCATCGACTCTTTTTTTATAAACAACTGTATTTTACACTGTTCAACTATAAGTGAATATTAAATATGTTTATCTGTAACTGTAAAACTATAGCTGAATTAATCACTATTGAGTGAAGTGTATATCTGAACCCGTCTGGCATATTGTTCTAAATACATAACCAGCTAAAGCATTTAGATTAAGATTTTGCTGAATCATTTTCAGCTGGGGGCTCAGAAAATACGAGTCAATATTTCCTCACATGTGAGGACGCGGGAGAATAATAAGTTCATGATAGCTTAGATGACAATTCCGCAATAATACTAATATTCGGATGTTTAAGTAGTGATAACAGTTGATAAGTCATTGCACTGGCTTTTTGATATTTTGTTTCAATTTCTCTACCAGGTATTCCATTGTCAGTAAAAATGCTTCATAGGTATTTGAACTCTAGAACATGCTTAATCTTCGTGTTGATAACATGTGGGCCTTGTGATTTGCTTTCATGATATCTGTCTTTGATGTGCTGATCTTTATGTTGTATCTTCAGCTTAGACATCAAAGGACATTAACAAAAACACAACCGTCATACTGTTATGTATAGGACCCGTTGTCACTGTAATGATGATTTTATCCTGGACGGCACTGATAAGATTGTGAAGAAGTAACCATTGACATCTGACTGTGGAATTGCTTCAGCTACTGCTAGTTCTGCGGCCACCGCTTTTGTCACCGATTGCACAAAAGCGTTTAACTGAAAGGTGTTTTTTTTTTTTTTGTCTTCGGAGCAAACTAAAATACGCTGCTATGTAAGAACTGCTTCGTGGTATGACTTATGAAATAAGTCCTCGTGTAGCTGTTCAAAGGTGATAGACCCACGCATGTACAAAACACACAGATGCTGGCAGTAACCCACTTGCAGCTTTCACTGAACAATCACTAGAACGGAAGTCTTGTTTCTGAATATCAGGTAGCATTTTATCAAATGTACACGTAATAAATGTTACAAATTTACAAGTACTGAATGTTATCAATATGATACAAACATAAAGGTATGTTTTCAGGCACTCGTAAGAAATAAAGAAGTAGAACACTAGACAACAGACAAACAACAGACATGAGTGGCTTACCCAGGATTTGAACACTGGACCTTCCGTGCGACAACCCCGCCTAGCTATGCAAGCGAATCACACTATCCTCCCTGCCATCCACGCATCACCAAAAAATGATGCTAAGATGACAGGTCAATAGTGCGAACCGAAAGACATAACACCGGAAGTCCACCATGGGCAGAACGGCCTATTAATGACGCAATCACTTCTGTTGTTTCTCTATCAGACAGCATAGGCCAGTCCACACAAGACAAAGAGACCTTAATACCGTGTCCAGCACATAATAGTAGACTTAGAACAGTAAGTACAGGACAGATGGTAGGTTTTGGTATTGTATAAACATTTATAACATATAAGGAAGGGAAACCCGAGGCCTGTAAACGGTAAATTAATATAAAACAAACATAAAGGTATGTTTTCAGGCACTCGTAAGAAATAAAGATGTACGAGTGCCTGAAAACATACCTTTATGTTTGTTTCATATTAATTTACCGTTTACAGGCCTCGGGTTTCCCTTCCTTATATGTTATAAATGTTATCAATACTCGTACTCAAAGTTACCAACGTATATGTATGTACACATTGTTACCAACGAACTCGTATAAAATTTTACCAATGTAAATGTACTCGATTTTACACATTTACACATACTCAATTATACAAGGTTATTAAATTATGTATTAAATTATACCAATTTACACATACTCAATTTTATCAATTTACAGGTACTCTATTTCCCTTTGTACATGTACTCAGTGTTACCAAAGTACGCGTACTCAATTTTACCAATTTACAAGCATTCAGTTCTATCTATTTATAAGTACTCAATTTTAGATATTTACACGTACTCAATTTTACCAATTTACACGTATTAAATTGTATTTATGTACAAGCACTCAATTTTACCAATTTATTCGCACTAAATTTTACCTATTTACAAGCACTCAATTTTACAAATTTACACGCACTAAATTTTACGTATTTGCAAACACTCAATTTTACCAAGTTACACGCACTCAATGTTACCTTTTTACAAGAACTCAATTGTACCAATTTACACGCTCAATTTTACGTTTTTACAAGAACTCAACTGTACCAATTTACACGCGCTCAATTTTACATATTTGCACGCATTCTATTTTACCAATTTACACGTACAAAATTGTACCTATTTACAAGCACTCAATTTTAATACTTAAACGCACTAACCTTTACCCATTTACAACACACAATTGTATCAATTTATATGTACTAAAATTTTACCAATTTACATGTACTCAATTTGACCTATTTACACGTACTCAATTTTACCAATTTACACCCGCTCAATTTTACCAATTAACACGTACTTAAGCGTACGTATTTACAAGCACTCAATTTTACCAATTTACAGGTACTCAGTTTTTCTTTGTACATGTTCTCAATTTTACCAATATTCACTACTCAGTTTTAGCAACTTAAAAGCACCCAGTTTCCCCAGTGTACATATACTCAATTTTCCCGCTGTTAGGGGCTTCTGGCGATAATTTTATTACACTCAGTACTACCGTCCAGGAGTTGGGGAGAAGACCCTATTGTGTTATGAGGACCAAGCCCCGGATTAACTTTCATTATTGATGTTACCAGAACCAGAATGGGGGTTCGGGTCTTCGCAGTCATTTAGTGATTGTCAACAGATCTACATTTGACCAATCGCTGGGGCTTCAGGCAACCAGGGAAGTACCGAGGGACGATACAAATACTGAGTCAGATTTGGAGTAGGGGTCAAATACCGATTGGAGAACAGAATGAAAGTAAAAAAGAATTCGGAAAATATGTGAGATTTGATGCCTACATTTCCAGACGTCTACCGAAAGACCGGCAGTCTAAATATTTACATTATAAAGAGTCCTGGAAATGAGGTATTGAAATGGCTGTGTTGGAAACATGAAGAAGCTCAGAACACAGAAGAAAAACAATTAAAGCAGACAGAAGATATGGGCTGACTTAAGGACAGACAGACAAATTTACTTAAGAAGATAGAAGAAGTACTATCAGTTTCTCTCTATGCAAATACCGTTATCTTCTTGGGCACAAGTAATGTTTTAACTTTTTTATTTTGAGGCCCATGCGTTTTTTAGGCCTTAAACATGCATCAAAAATATGTGGTCAGGAAAGAAATTCTTGTTAGCCAACTTAAAAAATCACAGGGAATCTCACTTCGCTAATAAACTAAGAAGATTGTTCTACACAAATAAACTTGGTGACGACAAGAAAGATAGACACCAAACAAAGCAGATGAAGACGAGAAGGAAGGTCTTGAATTGAGCGACATGGGAGTAAAAAAAAGAGCATCGTGAAGTACTGAAGTGTTCAAAAGACTGTCATAGACTCTTGTTTTTTTTTTTAATACCCTTTCCTTAGACTAATCTGTTACAAGTGCGGTGATGTCTGGTGATGGTTATGGGGAAGATGATGAGTCTCTGGTCCGGGCATATGCCTGATCACCACTAATAGGCGTTACTCTCTGTCGTACTTACTTACTTAGTCGTTCCCCTTCTACCGTGAGATGTAGAGGTTTGGAAGAGAGAGCGCCAGACTATCCTATCGGCTGTCTTCCTCCTGGCCTGGTTCCATTCTAGTCCTCGGTCCTTCAAAGATTGTCTAATGTTGTCCTCCCAGCGGACTCTGGGTCGTCCTCGGGGTCTGGATCCTTGGCTCTTTGTTTCCCATGCTTGTCGTGGTAGCCGATCTTCTCCCATTCTGCAGACATGGCCA
This sequence comes from Oreohelix idahoensis, assembly GCA_024509875.1. NCBI lineage: Eukaryota > Metazoa > Mollusca > Gastropoda > Stylommatophora > Oreohelicidae > Oreohelix > Oreohelix idahoensis. Next base: position 47,746 of record JAMPIV010000220.1, read on the forward strand.
AACCATCTTAGTTGGGACTGTTCTACTTGGGTCTGTATGGGGTGGCATTTTAGGCCTTGACGTATCGTCTGGTTGCGTACCATGTCTCTTCTTGTTACTTCAACCACTCTCCTCAGATACCTCATTTCTGAGGTTTGGATCTGGCTTTTATGGGTTGTAGTCATTGCCCATGACTCGCATCCATATGTTAAGACTGGGACATAGGTGGAGCGGTATACAGCCATCTTCGTTTTCTTACCAACCTCTCTCTTGCTGAGGAATCCTCGATTTATGGCCTGAAAAAGTCTCCCAGCTGCTGCTTTTCGAGTGGCCAACTCTTCTTTGATGCCTCCCTTTCGGTCTATAATAGCTCCGAGGTATTTAAAGTGGTCGACCTGCTCCAGGACCTACTCTCTGTCGTACGGAAGATAAATTGTTTTATTTGTCCCGTCTAAGTAGAGTGGATGTCGACAGATCCGCGAGAAAAGGTATAGAAAATAGAATTCACAGGTGGTAGATTGAGGGAAAGATACATCTCTGGAGTGATTAGGTTATCTCCTCCAGCCTATCCGTACGACTGTACTTTATTACCAGACAGCCTTTGCCCTCCCTATCAAGAATAGATAAGTTACTCTACACACACACAGCTATGTGAAACCAAGACACACAAACGTGAAAAAACTACGGATAAATGGGTATGTGTCTGACCAACACACAAAGGTAAGTTTTTTTGTAGTTTATTATCATTTACACTATTTCCTCATAAGTTATCAAGAAGAACAACATGGCATGCCCCAAAAACTGAGATACATGGCCAAATTGATTGTATTCTTGTATCCAAAAGATTCAAGTCCAGTATTAATAAAGCCAAGACTAGGACTTTTCCTGGCGCCGACATTGGTAGTGATCACGACATGGTATTGATGACGCTCAAGCTTAAACTTAAAAAGAACTATAATCAAAACAGATGTTCTCAGTTAAGATTCAATTTAGACAAACTGAAAGATCCAGAAATCGCGGGAATCTTTGAGGCAACTGTTGGAGGAAAATTCGCAGCTCTCAACGTTTTGGAGGATGATATCAACTCAATCACAGAGAACATGAAAGACGTGCTCATTGAATCAGCAACAGAAATACTTGGTAAAAGAAAGAAAATAAACAAACCATGGGTTACAGATGACATTCTAAAGTTATGTGATACACGGCGGGAAATGAAAAAGGTTAAGAAAGAGGTTCCTGGAGCAGCATGGCAATACAGTATGGTGAACAAAAATATTAGGAAGAAAATGAAACAGGCCAAAGAAAAATGGGTAGCTGATCAATGTGAGTCCATTAATACGGAGCTAATAAAAGGTAACCGCAAGGCAGCTTTTGACACATTAAGAAAACTATCAAAACCCCAACAGCCCAGGGTAACTGTCATAGAAGATAGCAATGGGGCTCTGCTCAATGAAAAAACAGCTGTAATGAGAAGGTGGACAGAATATTGTAAAGAATTATATAACTGTAAACTTGACACTGACTTAGGCATATTAAACAACATTAAGTGCGAAAACAGGGAACTCGGAAATGCAGCAATATTACGGGAAGAAGTGGAAGAGGCTATATGTTCGATGAAAGGAGGGAAGTCACCGGGTGTGGATAATATCCCAGCAGAGCTCTTGAAATATGGAGGACCAGATATAGTAAAAATCATGACAACAATTTGCCAGAAGATATGGAGTACAAAAAAATTGCCAAAAGAATGGACGCAGTCATTAGTAATACCGCTTCCAAAGAAAGGAAATCTAAAAACGTGCAAGAACTACAGAACCATTAGCCTTATTAGTCATCCAAGTAAGGTGATGTTAAGGATACTTTTGAACAGAATAAAACAGAAATCAGAAGAAATCTTGTCAGAGGAACAGGCTGGCTTTAGACCAAAAAGAAGTACCTCAGAACAAATCTTCAATATTAGATTACTTATCGAAAAACATCTTCAACATCAACACGATTTATACCATAACTTCATCGATTTCACAAAAGCCTTCGATCGAGTCTGGCATGAAGGCTTATGGCAAGTAATGAGAAAATTCAATTTTGATATCAACATCATAGATATCATTGAAGCACTATACAAGGACGCAAGCAGTGCTGTTTTTGCAAGCAACGACATTGGAGAATTTTTCAAAACAACTGTAGGAGTTCGCCAAGGATGTATCCTGTCACCAGTGCTCTTTAATATATATCTAGAACATATTATGCAGGAGGCTCTCTACGATTATAAATCAACCATATCGATTGGAGGCCGACCTCTGTGCAACCTACGTTTTGCTGATGATATTGATCTGATAGCTGGATCAGAATCAGAACTTCAAGACCTTACCTCTAGACTGGAGAAAGTAACAAGAACGTATGGGATGGAAATTAATATAGAAAAAAGCAAGATATTGGTGAATAGCCATAAGAAACATGTTCTGACCAACATTACGTTAAATGGGCAAACATTAGAAGAAGTTAACACCTTTAAATATCTCGGGTCCACTATATCTACCCTTCCAAGATGGAGGTGAAATTCGTTTCTCACCTTAGACGCCGAAAGAAAAACATCAGGAATGTGTATATTTCGATGGATATCACCATGTTATGTTAAATTATAGAATAAGAGATACACCAGAGTATCTAGTGGTGTAGATATTTTCCTATAACTGACCTCGAAACCCTTGAATCGGTCGGTTGGATCGGAGGGTTGATCAGTGAGTTAACAATTCACTATCGTAAAACAAGCTATTGTTACCGAAACAGAACCAGGCTCGACAGTAAACATGACTCACTCTAATATCTTGGGGGCTAAGGAGATTTCTAAAATTGGATACTGGAATGTAAGAACTATGTATCAAGACGGAAAATTGGAAGAAGTAATTAAAGAAATGGATAATTATAAGTTGGACTTATTGGGTGTCAGCGAGTGTAGATGGACGGGAAGGGCATAAAATATATTTCAGAAGAAAAAAAGCAAATTATATACTCTGGTAGTAATGATAATCGTCACACAGAGGGAGTAGCCATCCTAATGACACAGAAAGCAGCAGCATCGCTTATCAGCTGGGTACCTATCAATGAGAGGCTAATATTAGCTAGATTTCAGACACGATTTTTCAAGCTCTCAATTGTACAATGTTATGCACCAACTAACGACGCTCTTGATACCACAAAAGATGACTTCTATGAAGCACTTCTAAGTACCATCAACACAATACCCAAGCATGACATAATAGCAGTCATGGGTGATTTTAACGCCAAAGTAGGTGACAACAACGATGGAGTACAAAGATATCTCGGTACTCATGGCATAGGCTGTATGAATCAAAATGGCGAAAGACTTCTAGAACTTTGTGAAATATCAAACCTCGTTGTGGCAGACACCATCTTTCCACATAAGAATATCCACAAGATAACATGGAATTCACCTGATGGCAGAACTAAGAACCAGATAGATCACTTCTGCATAAGCGCTAAATTTCGCTCATCAGTTCAAGACGTCAGAGCATACAGAGGTGCAGAGATCGGAAGCGATCATAACCTCTGCATAGCTAAAATGAGAATTAAACTGAAGAAGTTATACCAACCGAATAAAAATAGAAGAATAGATGTACACAGACTGCAATCAAATGATATAAAGAAGGAATATAATGTCAAAATGAACAACTATTTCGATGCTTTAGGCAAAATTGACAACGATATCACCACCAAGACAATCGATACTAAATGGGAACAACTGAGAACAGCAATGACAGAAGCAGCTGTAGCGACCACCGGATACCTAGTAACATAAAAAGCAAAAAATGGATGAGAGAAGATACTTGGGATAAAATACAAGAAAGGAAAACAGCAAAACTTAAACTACTAGCGGCAAGTACACATAATGCAGTTGAATCTTGCAAACTAACTTATAACTTGTTAAATAAAGAAGTGAAGACAAAAACTCGAAGAGATAAAAGACATTTCATCAATGAACTGGCCGTAGAAGCTGAAAATGCTGCAAGAACTGGTAATAGTAGGTGCCTTTATCAAATTACAAAACAACTATGTCACCAGCCTACTGCTATGGAAACACCTGTTAAAGGTAAATTAGGGAATCAATACCAACAGAAAAAGAACAAATGAAGAGATGGGCTGAGCACTTCATGGAGGTGCTAAACAGACCACCACCAACAGTAACACCTGATTTTAATAATGAAACATCCACAACCACTTTGCCAATAACTTGCGATGAATTCACGCTGGACGAGTTCAAACAAGCCGTTAAAAGATTAAAAAATTTTAAAGCTGCTGGAGTTGACGAAATTTCAGGGGAAATGATTAAAGCAGTTAATGACAACAACCTCTTGAGAATTTTAGATATTATAAATGAAGTATGGAGAGAAGAACAACCACCACAACAATGGAAAGACAGTATTATTGTAAAGTTACCGAAGAAAGGTGATCTATCAGACTGTAATAACTGGCGTGGTATATCTCTATTATCAGTACCTGGAAAATTATTATGTTGCATGATGTTAGAAAGACTTAAATTGCATGCTGACGAAAAGATCAGAGAAGAACAAGCGGGTTTCAGCCGAAACGATCATAGTATTGATCAAATATTCACACTAAAGAACAATTATAGTAGAAATCAGTGGAAAGGCAATCGCCACTTATTATCACCTTCGTCGATTTTCAAAAAGCCTTTGATAGTCTAACACCGCCCATCATTGTGGAAGATACTTACAATCTATGGTTTTTCCAAACAAAATATGTGAATATAATCAAAGCGCTATATGACAATGCAAGATGTTGTGTTAGAACAAATAAAGGGAATACAGAATGGTTTACAGTAGAAACAGGGGTGAAACAAGGCTGTATTATGTCACCACTACTTTTTTGGAATAGCTATTGATTGGGTTATGAGAAACTATACCCACAATGAACAATTGGGTATAAAATGGACAAATGGAAAATTCCTGGGGGACCTGGATTTCGCAGATGATGTAGCATTCTTAAGTTCAACACCAAGACAAATCCAAGAAGCAATAAATAATTTGTGTCATCTCTCGGTTAAAATTGGTCTCCAAATAAATGCCTCTAAAACTAAAGCTATGAACTTTTCTAACGAGACCTTTGATATCATCTTGAACGGGGAAAAACTACAGAAAGTTGAAAGGTTCAATTATTTAGGCAGTAAAATGACTCAGGATGGTGACACAACAAGAGAAATCCATACTAGAATTGCTTTGGCAGCTAGCGCCTTCAATAGATTATCTAACATTTGGAAATTACGATCATTGAATATACATACCAAGCTTCGTCTGTTTAATTCAAATGTTATCTCAGTGTTAACATACGGCTGTGAGAGTTGGAAAATAACAAAATCATTGGGAGAACAAGCTACTGAATACATTCGAAGAACAAATGTCTGTAGAAAACTCCATGAACATCAGTTGGAAAGAATTCAAGACTAATCGACAAATAAGAGAAGACTCTACGGCAGAGAATATGTCCTCCGACTATAGTATGGGAAAAGACGAATTGGTCATTATATCGGTCATGTCCTACGAATGCAAAACAACAGAATACCACTACAGGCGCTCACTTGGGTTCCTGAGGGTAAGCGGACAAAAAGGAAGACCAAAAGAAACACTCAGAAGAACAATAATAAGAGAAGGAAGAACGTTGGGCCTAAATAATGTGCAAGAGCTAAGAGGAGTGACGTCACAACGAACAACCTGGAGAGCACTGGTTTCTGCCTTATGCGCCGTGTTTGGCGCTTAAAGAATTTATTATTATTATTATTACTATATGTAGTGATGGAAGATCAATTAAAGAAATCAAGACAAGACTTGAGATGGCCTCAGCTGCCATGACAAGGTTGAATGTGATCTGGAAAAGTAACATCAGTTTTCCTGTGAAGATCAATTATACAAATCACTTGTATTATCTATTCTCTTGTATGGGTGTGAGGGCTGGACACTCACTGCAGATACGGAGCGAAGGATTCAGGCTTTCGAGCATAAATGTTATAGAAGAATTTTGCGCTTTTGCTATAAAGAGCACAAAACAAATGTCTATGTTAGAGAGAAGATAAACACCTATGCAGGCCACCAAGAACCACTTTTGTCAATAGTGAAACGTCGAAAGCTTGCCTGGTTTGGGCATGTAACTCGTCATGACTCCCTTTCGAAAACGATCCTTCAGGGAACAGTCGAAGGTAAACGGAGAAGAGGAAGGCAGAGAAAATCCTGGGCTGATAACATCAAAGAATGGGCAGGACACGGTTTTTCCACACTTGTACGCATTGCTGAGGATAGAGAGCAGTGGAGGACCCTGTCTGCTGATGCTTCCACCATGGCACCCCTACGACCCATGACGGGTTACGGGCTGAGATGAGATGATTATCATTTAAACTCGACAACATCAAATATCTAAAGAAAAAAAGATCAAAGAGTCATTTACATGCATATGAAATAAAGCAGAAAAGGTGCACCCTCCCCGAATTGGAAAAAAAAAAATTATTAACCTAAAGGTTGAAGGTTAGCACTCTGTTACGGAATGAACAGTATTGGTACTCTATGAAACCCAGTAAAGTAAACAAAAATTAGACAAATCAGATATATGGATAGTTTCCAGCAAACAGGGAAAATACTCACACACTCTCTGAAACAGTGGCCACTCTCACACTCTTACGTAATTGCCTGGTATGGTAGGTCTGTAATAGCCTTTGGTAATAGAAATAGTCCATGAATATATTATCTATTTCACTTAATGTTATGTCACCCCAGTTGTCGCAGATCCAAATTTGCCCTAGTTCATCCCCAGAACTAACTAGTGAGGTGAAGGCCTAATATGGTGCTTCTCCTGGATCTAAGTGTTACTACAAATCGTGAAAACTGTGAGAGTTCTTGAGGTTCACCCTGTCACGGAGAAAATACTTCCAGCATTGGGAAACATCTGGTTGCTAAAATAATTGTTACATGTGATGATGATGGTTCTTCTATCGGCCAACTCTGTGTTAGAGCGCCGATTCTACACAGCGTATATATCTAGTGAGATACTCCACTGGAATTAAGACTGTCAGCAGTCGGGAACGAAAATAATATTCTATATACCACTGTGGCTGGTAAAAATATAAATCTGATTTGGTAAGTCCAGTGGTTACATTTTATTGTTCTCAAATACCATTTGGCGAGTGAACGTTTCTAAATGAAATTGGTAACGCACAAGCCAAGTACAGGAGAAAAGTAACAAACAGATGAAGACCGCTGGACGCCCTTGTGATCAGGTCTGCGAAGAATACAAGAAACATTTATGGGAAAAAATGCTACTACTATACAATATACAGACGGAAACAAGACGATCTCTTCTCCACTCCGTCAGTCCTGACTAGGTTTAAAAGGGACACGGTGTTTCCTTACGCCTACACGCTAGCTGACGTCGCTGGCGCTGAGTTCGTTCGGGCTGAGTTATGTTAACTCGCATGCCCCTGCTCGCGCCGGCGGTCAGCGTACAATGTTAATTATTATTTAATTTCTCCATACGCCCTCCCTAAACAATGATCGCCTGTCATTAAATAGCTATTAAATTGTAGGCGTCTGCTAATTTATCGTATAGTATTAAATAAAAGACACTATAATAACAAATATACAAAATGAAATATAACGTGTATTTCTATACTCCCACTATCAGTCGCTTTAATGCCTATAAGTCCGGTCAGCTAAACCGTCGGGTTTTTATCTCTCCTGTAGAGAATAAGTGTCGCGTCTGCCTACACTGTTAACCTAATTACCGTCTAAGGTATGTCGGTAGCGGGTGGTGTGATTTAACATTTTTATTGAATATCTGGTATGAAATCGCTACGCATTACTTTATATCACTCGTTTTACTAGCGAGAAAAATCTAAGTAAAGAATAAATGTTAAGCTATCACTTTTTAAATCATTAGCACTATTATCCTTTTACCAGAAAATTCAGAATGAAAACTGTCCTCGAATCAATACACCATATCCACAAGAATGGGTTCTAGGACTGCGCGCTAGAATATTCAAAATTCTGACTGACTTCTGGTAGTTGGGTAAAGAAAACATCAGTATACATATCATTAGATTGCTCTGATTTCTAATGTTGTTAAATTTCACGCTACTGTGAGAACGAAGAATTCAGAAACTAGCGCTCAAGATGAAAACTTACGATTCGGCTACCAGAATCTCTCGTCTGGCGCTGTTGACCGACATCAGACGCTTTACATACGGCTAACGGGTTACTCTTTAAAATGCCCGTGTCTCGAGATCAAAGAGCACAGAGGATTATAAACTTCCTTTGAGTAAAACTTCAAAAGGGTCTGTGTTTCGTCTTTCTCACGTGCTGTCTGTCTGAGAGGTATTATGATTGACAGATGAAGCTCGCGTGAGTGGACGAGGTAAACAAACCTGATTTGCTTTCCTGTTATGACTGACAGGTCACGAAGTTTGTAAACACTGTGTTAGCTCGTGTTAAAAGAAAAGAGGCGTGACGAAAGAGTAGTTGTATAAGTAAAGACAGACAGTATAATGCATGTATTTAGCTAGCAAATCACACAGCAGCTAGGAGGTTAAAATAGGCTGTCAGATTACTGTAGACTCTTTTTCTATTATACGTCACCCTCCCCCCCCCCCCCCGGACATGATTTTAAATACATATACTGATGAATTAATTTGACGTTTGGTAATACGTGGCAAATGTGGCAGCTTTTATGATAGATACTGATGTAATTATGTAACTAAATGATACATTCAGCATGCAATTTTAGCAGTCGCAAATAAACAAACGAAAACTACTGATTAAAAAAAAACTGTCTATTCTTTGAATGAATTTTCTCTCAATGGCCGTGCTATTTAGCAGTTTCATCCTTTAACAGTTGATTTTTTAGGTCACAAGACCAACAACAATTGTCAGACAAGTCTTGTCCTGCTGTAGAGGAGAGGAGAGACCCTATACATCACTGCCGATTACTTTGTTTGGCCCACTCTGGCAGAAAGCCGTCAGGCGATGTGGAGTTTTCGTTCTTGAGGCAAACGTGTCGTTCCTGGCTGTTGTGAGCCTGAGTTACTTTAGGATTTCTGTTACATTATTAATCCATATGTCTCTTGGTCTTCCTGGACCCCTAAAAGCAGATCTTCTACTGTTTTACAGGCACAGATCAAACTGATTGGGTTCCATTCTCAAGAGATTGTCAAGTCACTATTTCCTGTCTCTATATAACTGATGCTGGGTGTAGTTCCCACAATGTTTCTGATATCATCATTTATCATTCAATCTCTCCTGGTAACATCAATGGGAGGTTTTTTTTTTCTTTCAAGCATTGCATCTCTCAAGTTGTGATTTTCCCCTCCCTGTCCTTTCACAGGAAACCATGTTCGACACTGATTAGCAAAGAGTTGGTAAGAATACACTCATTATCAATTGCTTTTAAGTTTCCATATGGATGTTCCCGATGTTTTTTTGAGCAGCAGCCACGGTTGTTACACACTGGCTTTTTTGACACATTGTTTCACTCTCTTGAGTCCAGAGTTCCGGTAAAAAAATAAATACATTTAAAACAAGTTTCAGATACTTTCTATGTTGGAGAGAAAAAAAAGGCAGACTTTGTACACAGAAACTGACTACTTTATCAGAAAACATTACACGTGCACAGGAAGTGCTAATGCATAGCCTTGTCTTAATAACCTGATATAAAACAAAGATAAACTTTAAAAATAATTCGAAAAGCCATTTAAAAAAAACACATTTCCATATATCATTCAGCTGCAATGATGTTAACAAGATATACGAGTAATCTTTTCATTTATCTCGTGAGTATTTGCGGGATACACCCAGCGGTTGTTCATCAAAAACAGCACTCTAACGAAGCTAGTTTAAATTTAGGCTGTTCCATTAATTAATACATGTGTTCGGCATTAAGAACTCACAGATCCAATCATTATAGAAGCAATCCACACAATACATAGGAAATGGAAACCCAAGTTAAGCTGCTGTGGAGGGTATCAATGAAAAAAAAAAAGAAAAGCTTTTCTTGAACTGAAAATCGAAATTAAAGATGATGTGAGAATATATTTGAGGAGTCTCTTCCTAGAGCAGTTGATTGTAGATAGTGTATTCCCAAACGATTATGAATAAAAACAAGATTACATTCAATACCCTTTAGCTCCCCGAGGAGCATAGGCCTTCAACAAACACATGCCAAGTCTTCCTGTCCTGTGTCATCCGCTCAAGTTCTTTTCATGTTTTCCTCATCATTTTCACCTCTGTTTCCAGTTCTCTTCTCCGTGTGTTTTTTGGTCTACCTCTGCCTCTCTTTCCCTGTGGATTCCAGAACAAGGACTGCCTTGTAATGCTATCAACAGGTTTCCTCAATGTGTGTCCTATCCATCGCCAGCGTCTTCTTCTCAGCTCTTGTTCCACTGGCACTTTTATGGTTCTTGTCATCAATTCCACATTTGTGACTTTGCCATACCATTTCAGTCCTTCTATTCTACGCAAGCACCCGTTTATAAAAGTCTAGCTTTTTAGTTGTGTTTTTGTTGCTCTCCGTGTCTCAGAGGATGGGGGGGGGGGCAAGATCAATTATTTGAAATAAATATAAACCA